>JAECUM010016562.1:0-54211 GCA_016617855.1 Megalonaias nervosa | reverse complement strand
TTTCATTTTTAAATTTATTTCAGAGTGATAGTAGATAGGGGTTCTTTCTACGTGACGAATTGCATTGTTCTTATTGCGTTGTTGAGTGTTAAGAGACCACGTAATCTATCTCGCGTGAACGGGATGATAATTCGGGTGGATATCTTACTCTTCCCGAGCGCTTATCAGTCAGTTGTATTTCGGAAACCTTGAAGGCCGGATAGGTATTTTATTGTTGAAACCAGATTGTTTTTGAAGTTCATTGATTTTGGAATTCAATAATTTATTCTCTAGAAAACCAAACGAGTGTACTGTATTATAAATTCTGGGAGAAAGTTATTCAGTGGAAATTTATTCTGGAATTATTCGGAAACATAAACTGTGATTCAATTGAGGAATTGTTGCTATTTGTACAAGGACCACATCTGACGTCATCGTCTTCCATATATGAACGTCGTCGAGATTCGAACCTGGATTCTTATAGAGCTATTTAGTGATAGGACTTGTATTTTTCATTCTTAGGATTAAAATTTGGATTATATTCACAAACCGTAAGCCTTATTTTCCAATTTTTACATTGTTTTCTAGGGAAATAAATTATTTTGTTAAAATATACAAAGCTTGTTGGCTTCACTCTTTTCTCTTGTTATTATTGTACGAGCCTACACGTAACAGTTAATGCTAACATTTAATCTGTTGTGGTACCTCTTTGTACTTTTTTAAATAAAGTAATCATGAACAATATTTAGTACAGCTAGAGACTCGAATAAATATGAATCACAGACATTTTGTAAGTTTCGGTGTAAATGATTTAATAATATAAAAGTGTGGTTAGTTAGATGCAATGTAAACGTATTATTGCTCGAGGTATATATAAGGTTTCAATCGTGTTCAATAATTTCGTCAATGTCAGTGTCAGTAGTCATTAGCTCTTTTGTCCATATAGACTTCAATACTATTAAAGTCATATGAAATTAAGCCAGTTTTTCTTTAATTATTCTCGTAGATGTAACAGAAGATATTGGTTCTAAATGCGCTGGAAATTTTGGAAAAAATACCATATTCCCTTTAATGCAGATGATAGATTACGATCTGGATTTGTAAAATTGATTTCTCTCTCGTGTTCTCCTTATGTAGAAATATTCTTTTCCATTATGTAAGCCTTAAAGGTTCGAAATTTAAATAACTCCTTGCAAGGTTGTCTAAAATTTCACTTTTACTTGTTTTGTGTCTTTTCTCGAGAAAAGATTTTATTAATTCTTCAACTCGTCTTTCCTTGTTGTAAACGTTATTAAATGTTGCATTCTGTATTTCCTTGTATTCTTTGCACTCTGTAGGAAATTAAAATTATCTTTTATTTCATTATAGCTTATTGCCTTAATAAAAATACCATCAGTACTGTTCATCTTTCTTATTACATAGGTTATTGTCGTCGGTTTCAGACCTTCTTTTAGATTAACGTTTCCTAGAAAGCTTAGTTATAAATCTCTTAAAGCTGAACTAAACCCAATAGATGTCAAAGGAAAAATAAATCCCTATGCCATTAATGCGGTTCCTACACCAGCAGTTGCAGCACTCATTGCACTCGAAGCCGTCGGCGTGCTAACCTCTATCCATAGAAAAGACTTGGATGCTCTTTTTTTTCTGTTAGGACTGTATGGTTTTCTAAAACTCAACGAATAATTTATTTGCATACAATACAAAATGAAAATTTAAAAATAATATACAGTCTTGTGAATTAAATCCTAAATAGTCAGAAGTACAAATACATAGAGTTGCAGATGAATTCCAGTGGTGTTCTTAATAAATTCTCATGTTGAAGATGCTGATGTGCCAATAGGCTTGAATGTGCTGATGTGCCAACATTCTTTGATCTGTTACAATGATATAATCAAAATGTCCTTGAATTAATTCACAATAATCCCAAAATGGTGATTTGGTCTAAGAAGTAATCATGATCACTTTGTAATTCGAGTAAATAATTTACATAAATAAATTCTCCCGAATTAAAAACTGGACACAACAAGAAGATTGATTCCACTACCGTCGGTAAGGTATTAGTGAGTAATTCTGAGATAAACAACATTAATATAAAACGCTACGGCGCAATGAAAAAACTAGGACGTGGGTCAACTACCTTTCTAGGACATTTTAAGTTCTCAAAAAGATCAGGAATTTCAAGAGAAAAACTAATGTACTAAACTCAGATACAAGTAAATATGTCTGCCTCCATTATTATTGATCTGTTTAATCTATAATCATATAGCAATATTAACTATGCATTATGTTATTTACAAAATAAATGTCACCAGTCAGGTAGGCCATTAATTCGATTACTGACCAAGGTCAATCACACAATATAGATATACATAACATATGATAATTGAGAAAAGTCAGCAAATAACACAAATTAAATATACGTAACAGTACATTGTTTCTGACACTTGTAGTGTTCAAATTATTTTTGATCTCTTTTCAACCTGAAGATAATTTTTTTTCTATGGGCGGTAGAGATAATGACAATGTAGAATACAATAGTGGTGCACTTGAAAGATGTTCCCATTTACAATTATGAACAAGGCAGCATACATGTAAGATTTGTAACATATTTTTAGGGCTTTATTGATTGTTCAGTTGTGCGTTCATCAGTGGTATATTTGCGAGTTGGATTCACAAATTTGTTTGTTCCTCTTACTGCTTTGGTTTTATTCAGTTTGTCCTCTGGCATTGAAATGGAATTATTATTCTTATCTGCACTAGCAATACATCTCTAGGTAGAAATGGTAGACATCCAGTTAAGCAATGTCCTTTGTTTCCCTGTAATCTCTTATCTCTATCTGTAATCTATTTAAATCATCAATGGGTAGAATTTACTTATCATCGATGTTATTACCAGAAGGGTAACATCGACCAATATATTACCAGCTATCTATCGCGTGAGCAATTTTTTAATGTCCTAACTAACGGTGAGAAAAGCACAAAACACAAAGATCTGAGAGAAAATCCAAAGTCAGCAACAGCATTGAACATTTGCAATATTTAGATAGCACAATAATTTTAAAAAAAAATGAAATATGAAACTATTATGCATTATGCATAAGAAACAATGACCTTGAGGTGGATGATTGCTGTGGGTTTCAATCGAAATTTGAATTTCATTTGCAATAATGATGAATAAAATGCCGGATATTTTTAAAAAGTTCGGATCGACTATTTGTTGAAGGCATCCTCTTTCGAAATCTTAAAGATTTTGTTTCCAATTTCTCGAATCCTTCAAAACCCCATGTCACGGAGGGTGAAAAGAGCGGGTAGGGTGGGAGCTCACATTATAGTTCTTTCTTAGTTGCATATATGTGTCCACTTTTTACACTTATTTGAACGTTTTACGCTATTGTATGTTCAAAATTGGAAGCAATTTCAATTTTGTTTTAAACATTCTTTTTGCCTATGCACTGAAAAATATTAACTGGGTGAAGCCGTACGTCGTTTTGGCTCTCAGATATAAAATTATATCACATACGCCTCAATTTCTAGACAGAGCTCTTTAAAGAAGCATTATAATCTGTTGGACTTAAACTTTGTAGGAATACCCTATTAGTAAGGCTTTCTAGTTCAATGTTTGTCGTTAGTGCTTGAAATTAAATTTGATACTCACTTTAGAAGGTTATGACTTTTGATGTGTACTTTTGCATCAATTAGCTGTAATAAGTTGTCTCTATAATTTAAGTGTTTTCAGATACCAAAATAAAATTGCTGAAAGAGTGGAATCCTTCCTCACTTGGTGAAACTCTTACACCCAATTTCAACTATTGGACCTACTTTGTAACGAGGGTGTTACACTCGAAAATATAAATTTATGTCAGCTGAAAAGTGATTGATAATCACTAATCACTTAGCTTTAGGTACTACCAATTTCTGCTATTTCGACTATTGGAAATTTAGTCTGGTAAAGAAATGGCAAACGCAAAATGTCACAGCTGTAAAAAGGGAAATGAAAACAGAGATAGATCAATGTGAAACAAAGATCCGGAAAGTGTGTTCTACATGCATGTATATAGAAATGGTGTCGTGAAGCAGACTATAATTATTAGGCCAGGGGAGACAATAGAAAGCCATGTACAAGTTTACTGAACATTTAATTCCTCTTTCGGTTTTTGCATGATAAAGATTCAATTCATAAAACTGAAATTTCTTGTGTGGCTTAATTTCATTTTGTTGATGTATTTTTTATTAGTGCTTTTGTTATGCGTAGATAGATTTGCGCTCGATATTATTGGATACAGAAAAAGTTATTTAATTTTCAGAAATATATTCTTAATTGGAGAAATATTTTGCTAGCGATATGTTTGTATTGGATGTAAGCGTGTTAGACACTTTAAGTAATGATTTTATAGTTGCTATGTCGTGAAAAGCAAGTATAGTTTAATCATGTATCATTTGTGGTTCAGTAGTTTTTAAAATATCTGGAAAATAATGATCAATCGAACGGCTGATTTTGCTACTCACGCATATTATATAGTTGAATACGTTGTAATGAATCAATTATTCAAATGTATCCTACATTATGTTTGCAGTTTCTGAACTTGAATAGGTAAATTTTAACTAAAAATGAACAAACTAAATTAAACAGATTCAATGATTTTCCGACACTAGAATGTATCCAACATGAAAACACTAAGTTCCCAGACTTCAAATGGAAAAAAAGTTTCATTTTGTTTTCAAGGACTGACTAACTTAAAACTCCTTGCATGGACTAGGGATCAAATGCATGTAGGATTTCTTTGTTACTTGAACACACATAATCTCTCCCATCATTAGTACGAGACTGTGTAATTGGTTGCTTGCTAGGGTTAGTACATTGGAAGTATAGCATCACAATGGTGCCAAGGGACTTGGATACTGAATCAGACTGCAGGTCATGCAAAACTACATATGCAACCTTATCATTAGCGTACCGGATTCTCGGCGGGCTTGAATCCAAGCACCCGTTCTGCCCGGATCGACTAACAACGAAATGTATCCATGGCAAGATTCTTAACTTTAAATGATTACTAGAACTGTTTTCTTCGAAACAAAATATGTTTGATTCTTTTATCCTTCTGAGTTATTGTTTTCATGTGCAGTTTCTCTAGTGACGTTTAATGAGTGAGAAACATTTCGATTTATGACTTGTAATCAAGTATGTAATCGAATATCTGGTTGCAATTCAGTAATGAAGCTTTAAAATAATTTTTCATCAAACCCGATTTCCTTATTGGATTGACATTATTCCTTACAATAAATATTATGAAACTTTATATTCAGTAAGACTCGATGGAGCATGCTTAAAATCGTTTTTTTTTTCTTCTAGTTTTCTTGTAACATATAAAAAACAATATATTTCTGTTATGATCAATTTCACATCAAGCAAAGAAGACTTTTATAAGAGCATTTACTGTTTAAACAAAAAACAATCAAGATTTGTTGTGTTTCATAAGTTGCAAAGTAACATAGAACAGGGTATTAATTTCTCATCTAATTTATGAACATGTGTTTGCATTTGCTAGTTTAGCTTTCGTTTCTTGCTAACCCACTTCGAATTTCCTCAGTGTAATGTATTTATTGCTATGGTTCCATTTCCGGTTTCAGGTTTAATTCAGCTCATTTTCTCTATGTCTATTTCGTGTTTACCTGTATCAGTTCTTCCAATTAATGCTAAACTCATTTTATCGAATTGTCTGTTAATTATTTTCTGTTTCAGTTGTTGACTTTTAGTTAATATCTATACGATTTTTTCTTACTCTTTTCATCCTTTCATCTATATCACAATACTACCTTGTCCAATCCAAATCCTTGTCTTGCATGTTGTCATTCCGGCAGTAATGTCATTTATTTAAGAGATTGAAAGCTGACCATTTATGTTTATTTATTGAACTCTTAAGTTAATAATATATAAATATCAGGTACCTCTGATACTTTTAGTTTAATTGTCATCTACGTTTTAGATATTTCTACTAACCCATCATTTGTTTTGCAACCGCGATAATTTATTAGTATTAACAGATATGTTATTATTTCAATATTACAACAGCACGTTTAAAATCACTAATCAAGACTGTAAACGTTTTTTTGCTTTGTTTCAATTCGTTGTTTAAGTCGATCGTTAACGTTTGTAAATTTGATTCTAAGCTACTAACGTCTCCAAAAATATGCTAAAGTGTGCATTTCAACATAACTTTATAATGCTTCTTTCTCTAACTTTATCACCTCTTTGATAGGTTGTAAGCATTGCTCTTTCCTGATTTTGCTTTTACAGTTTAGAATGGTTATTATAACATTAGATAAAATATTGAATCTCCCGATAATCAACTCTTGCGACTATATAATATTAATCTTGTTCTCTTACATCAGTTGTACAACTATTCAATTTTAGGAACTCGTTCTTTATATTTTAAACAAGAGTTGTTCGTTTCTCGTCTTCTTGTTCCATTCATGCCTTTAAATCTTTAACATTATTTTCTTTTCATTGTCATTGTAATTGCCACAATAGATATTAAAATCATCGAATTATGTTTTAAACACGCAGTTTGAACACCTAGTAATTACCGTTATTAGTAGTCATTATAACGGTCACTTTTTTAATGTTATCATGTTGTATAATTTAGCAGTCTTTTGTTTGAGTTTTCTTGTTAATGTAATAGAAAATGTTTTCTTGTTCCTGTGTGTATGTATTTTTGGATTGTTGTAGTTCTTGTTTGGTGGGCGTGCAGTGATCATATGATGTATAGTAATATCAAACTAAGAATCTATTATCTGTATTAGAACAGATTACTTTTACAATCTCTGTTATCAATTGGGATTGTTAAACAAATTTATTTCTCAGCCTGGCCTAATGTTGTATCAATTTATAAACATTAAAAGGGAAAAAAAGGAAATTCGTTGACATCTAGTTCTTCCACTCATACATTTTTGTGAGATTTCCTTTTTTCTGTAACATGCATTAAAATCTCTTTCTGTCAATTTTTGGCATCATCTAAAATAAAGTTTTCTTCAGTTCACCAATATTTTCGAATTCCATCATCCCTATCTTTTTTTTTGTAATTGCAATCGTTAATAGTTAGCAATTATTAAGCATGATTCCTCGTGAGTTGTATCATTATTGTTCATTGTATTATTAACCATGCAATCAATACTGTTTAACTTCTTTATTCCACAGGTTATAATTTAATCATTATTAAAACTATAATGTATACCATCTTTTCAATTAAAGATAACGTAAGTGACATTGAAGTAAACCCGGTGAAAGATATAGGAATAGTAAATGATGCTGATATTCCAGCAAGTCCTAGCTGTTATGTCCATAATCACCAGTTGCTGCGTTACTAACCATTGTTCTGAAACGTTAACTAGTGTCTGTTTGTGCACGTTGATCCCTAGGAGTATTTTGCGCCATTTATATGTATGCAATAGTCAGCTCGGACTTAAGTGGAGCAGTTTCAGTTTTGTTTTCTAGAAATTTTTCCCTTTTAGTGTTGGGTTACTAACTTGTTCGCCTGGTTTTCAAGCATCTTGTTCAGTTTGGTCTCTTTAGCTAGAAATTGGTCGCTTATATGCTCTATTCTCGTGATTCTTTCTCTTAAGTTTTATAAATACTACGTTGTTGGTATTAAGCACTAACAACATTTATTTAGCTGATTACTTTGTTATGAATGTAAGCCATGTAATATCAGATATCGCAAAATACACAACGGCACTGGAATAATCAAGTTTATGATTTCTTCAGTCTCATATTTTTGATGGTAAATCTACATATATTTTTAATATCAACCTTGAAACGTACTCTAAGCAATTGTAAGAGTTGAATTCAATGCAAATGATAAGATATTAATAATCACGTTCGCATCACAATCATTTATTATTTAAATGCAAGAAGAGTCTGAACAAGTTTGCTTGTTCTCACTTTACCCACAGCAAGTTTGTGTTGTTCTCATTTTGCCCACAATAAATTTGCCTTGCTCTCACTTTGCCCGCAGAAAGTTTACATTGCTCTCATTTTGCCCACAACAAATTTGCTTTGCACTCTCTTTGCCCACAGAAAGTTTACATTGCTCTCATTTTGCCCACAATAAATTTGCCTTGCTCTCACTTTGCCCACAGAAAGTTTACATTGCTCTCATTTTGCCCACAACAAATTTGCTTTGCACTCTCTTTGCCCACAGCATTTCAGGGCACATATCTATTTACATGCTATAACTTATTTAAAATAATTCTGTCGGTTGATCTCAGTTAATAGAAGTCCAAAATAACGTTTTGAATAAATTAGATAAAGTATTCCACTAGCAACAACTATGCCACCAATGTAGAGATCGTATTCATTTACTTCTTAAGTTTCTTAAATGTAGTTTTATCTATTTCTGCTCTTTGTAAACTTTTATGCGTTAATTTGCTCTTTACTAAATTTTTGAGAGCGGTTTTCAAATGAAATATATATTAATTAAAGATTGGTTGAAAATAAACATGGACTGTTTGAAAACGATACGACAAGAACTTTATGAAATGTTTATTTCATTGCCCACAAAAACAGGTTTACTATGCTTGCAAACAAATACCGAGCTATGCATGCATTTTAAATGGATTTGAGCATCTTGGTATCGCCGCTGGATATCTTTTCCACGACTTCCTGATGAATATTTTCTCGTTATACTATAATCTTCCAAACAGCAACATAAAAAATGTTTCTAGGTTTTATTTTGTCGTACATACATGTGTTTAACTCACAGCCAGCAAATTACACATTAACTACTGCGGCAGAATGCGCGGACTGATGAGAGTCTATACTGTTTGTTTACTAATATAAAGGAAACAGCACAGACCCTGATCTACAGGCACATTATACGATCTGGGTGAAAATACTTTGAAATGGGAGCTGTAATACACGAATACCTACGGCTGTCTTTCAATATCGACACAAACTTTGCTCGGATGTTCAATCTTCCCTTCCGACCTTCCTATCTTGTGAAGACCGACAAATCTGAGATAAATTAGACTTCCACTATGACAAGGAAATTTGCTAATATTTGCTACAAATAAATTCAAATCTAAAGTTCAATTTTTTTTAATAACTCTAAATTCATGGCTAATCAAGGATGAAATTTATAACTTTGAATATTGCTGGTAAAATTTCTTTTATAAAAGATATGGCTTTTATTTGTGCAATATACCTTTCTCTTCTTCCTTTTAACGAATAACAAATGTAGAGAACAGTGAGACAATATTCATTCATTCGTCTAACGGACAGCCGGTGGAGGGCGCATCAGTCCCTAGCCTACTGATTCAAAATGCACAGCAGCTGAGAACAATCCTTTGCTTGCTGAGGTGAAAGGTACAGCCAAACGAGGACACAGGAATTTCTAGGTTACCGCGGCCAAATACACGGACAGATGAGAGTCTACGTTTTCTTTTGTTTTTCTAATATAAAGCAAACAGCATTGCTCCTGATCTGCAGGTACATTATGCGACGACTGATCTTGGCGAAAATACTTTTAGATAAGTACCTGAAATACACGATAAAATATGGCTGTCTTTCAATTGTTATATATATTTAATTTGTATTATTTGTTGCTGTTCTTAATGCTTATATGTTATATATATTTGTAAATTGGTAATTGACGTTAGTCCAAAATCAAGTTGACTGCGTACTAACTTTGTAAATTGGTAATTGACGTTAGTCCAAAATCAAGTTGACTGCGTACTAACTAGGGCCATTGATTTTGTAAACAACATAATACATAGTTAATATTTCACTCTGAGAATAGATTAAATATTAGAAACTCTATCAATGGAGGTAAACATGTTTATCTTAATCTGAGTCTAGAACATTGGAAGCTCCCACGAGAAACCTGATCTACCTAATGTTTGACATTTTCTTTATTATAATTTAGTAATAGATTTTATCTTGTTTAAAACTTAGAATATTCTATAAATGAACTTCTGATCCTCATCCTGGTTCTACTATTGTGTCATAGTTTTTATATGATGTTGTTTATTTGGTAAATTATTCATTCTTGCCTTAGCATCTTTAGCAGAATCAGTCTTATTGACATATTCAGTATTTCATTTGGGTGGAATTATTTATTCAGATTAGTATTTACTGGAAATACAAAGTGCTCCTCAAGAATATTCTTGGACTGGAACATTAATTTAGAATTATAATGAATTCAGACAAGAACATTTTTAGGTTATATTGCTGTGATATATCAAACGACTTTTTGCACATTGCCACAATTCAGGGTACGTGTACATTAGCATATTTGGAATTTATTTGGAATACCTCTAAAATTCAATTGAACGACACACATTTGGACTTGTAATGAAACTTTTAGGACTATTTGGGATTTAATTCTCAATACTGTAGGTTCTTTTTCACATTTTCACTTCGTATTCTAGGGAAATAAATTATTTGTTGAATTTTTCAAAACTTATTGGTTTTCGGTCTTTTTTTCCAACTTAGTCTAAGATCATCGAGTATTGACATTTTGCTGATACACACTTTGATCAGATATTCAATTTTCTCTTGAGACTTTCCTATCTTGGGAAGACCGACAAATCTGAGATAAATTAAACTACCATTACGAGAAGTAAACTTGCCAATACTTGCTACAAATAAATTCAAATCTTAAATTCACTTTGTTAATAGTTTAAAAGCAAGACTAATCAAAGGACAAACCTATAACCTTGTATAGTGCTGAAAAAGTTCTTTTGAAAGATGTTGCTTCTGTTAGTGTATACTACATTTTCATTCTTCTGTGTGTTAGTTGTTTTTTAGTATATATAGAGGTAAAAATTTGTTCATGTTGATATCAGATGTACTTGATCATGTGGTACAAGAAACATACTCGCTACCTGTGATCGTTTCATATTTTTTATTTTTTGTATTCATCCATCTATCCATCTATTTATATTATTATTATTATTATTATTATTATTATTATTATTATTATTATTATTTCCTCTAGATCGAATTACATTGACTATTACGGGCACCTATAATTATGCACACTCGGGTGTACCAGGGAACCTTTGGGGTAACAGAAAGCATTTACTCTTTCTTAATGCCATAAAAGGGATCTTTTAGCTACACAGGGTTGTACTTTCCCTGCACAGGTGACCGCTCTCTAGCGTCATACCTCTCTATGATGCTAATGAAGATGTTCAGAAAAAGAGCTTATTGCCTCCAACGGCACCCATACCGTTGACCTCTGGCACCCATATATCAGTCTGCGAACTGTAAAGAATGGGAATAGAAGCATTTCTTTTGCTTCAGAATGGAGGTTGAGAAAACTTGTATCTCTCTGTTTGCTTCAATTGAAACTGTCCCAAGAAGCTTATCATAAAACGTATCCGCGGTCGGAAACCTGTAGTTACGGATTAATTAATTTGATGCAATGAATGAATGTCTTGAACATTTTCAGATACTTTGAATATATCTGACTACAACAGCAGGTCAGAGCGAAGGAGAAAGACACTTTTGTTTTGACATTGTTGACAAGGGAGCTGTAGGAAACATTATGCAGTATGGATGTCAACATTCAGGTGAGGAATATCTTGTTGTTAGTTTACAGATTAAATTTTATCGCTTCTAGTAGCATCAATTTACAGGTTTCACATCTATTTACAGCTACGAAAAATAGTGTCTGAATGTGCAATACCATTCTCTAATGAACACGCATCTAATTTAATATAGTGGTTGATTATCAGTCAATTTATGCCGACATACTTTTGTTTGTTCCAGTGTAAAGCCCTCGTTACAAGATAGGTGCAAATGCTGACTCTGAGGACTCTGATGTTGGAATCAGCAACCCCTTATATATATATATATATATATATATATATATATATATATATATATATATATATATATATATATATATATATATATATATATATATATATATATATATATATATATATATATCAGTCTGTTTGTTAGTTAATGTATCCACTGCTATATAATATGTAGTTACCCTCTGTGAAATATCTTAAAGACTATATCAGTTTTTTCACGCAGTTGTTGACATCAAAAAGCCATGAAATGACATATCAAGTAATATTTATTATAAGGCAATATAAGGTGAAGCCCCTGTTATGTTTGCAATTAAAACAATGATTTCAGAGGAGCAGCGGTTGCACAGTGGTAGGGATATCGGACTCTCTACAAGTTTGAGTCCAGGCACCGGATCAGCCCGGGTCAGATAACGTGAAGTGCCGATGTGCAAAACACTTAACTTCAAATGCTTGAACGTATTGAATAACAGCATATATTTCATTAAATGGCAATGTAATCGTTTTGTAACTTCCGTCAAGTTTTTCCATTCAAACAAGTTGATAATGACTTTATTCAAGAGAAAATATCTTTGATTCTTTTATCCTTTTGATTTAGTTTCTTCATGTGCAGATTCACTAGTGATTTTAATGAGTGAGAAACGGTTGCATAATTTACCTCTAATTTAGTATATAATCGAATAAAACTTTGCAAATCAGTGATGAAGTTTTATAACTATTTTAGCAAACCCAATTTCCTTAATCGAAAGACACTATTACTGCATAGAATATAATGTCATGTATCTTTATACTTAACAAAACCTGATAGAGCATAGTAAAAAATCACTGTTTCTAGTTTTGTCCTTGCATATAAAAAGAGACAAAACATATTTCTCTGTTATAAAACAGTTCATGTCAAGCGAAAAGAATTTTATAACGGCATCTTTTCTATCCAAATATCCGCGCAAATTCTTTCACTGAATGCTAAAGTCATTTTATCTAACTGAGTATAAATTATTTTCTGTCTTCATTGTTATTTTTTGTTTATTGTCAATAGAATATTTTCATATTCGTTTCATCCCTTAAGCTATGCCATAAATATTCCTTGTACAACACCTATAGTATTAATAATTTCATGATCGATTTTATTTTTGGGTATCTGTTTTGGATGTAGTTATTCCGGCAGTAACTTCATTCATTCAAGTCAGTGCAAGTTGATCGTTTATCTATATTAATTGATCACTTGAGTCAGTTATACATAAATAGTAGGTACGTCTTATGATATTATTCATAGTTTCGCTCATGCTTATTTTAGTTTAATTGTCATCTATATTTTATATATTTCTGCTAACTCATCACTTGTTTAGCAACTGCGATAATGTATTAGTATAAAGAGATATCGTATTCTTCGCAAGTTTACAACAGCACGTTTAAAATCACTAATCAAGATTGTAAACGTTTGTTTTCTTACTTTCTTTTAAGTTATTTGTCTATCGTTAACTTTCGTAAATTTGATTCTAAACTAGTAACGTCTTCAAGAAATATTGTTTGTATTTCAATGTCACTTCTGATGCATCTGTCTCAAAGGTTATCACTTCTTGGACAGTTTGTGAGAATTGTTCTCTCTTGCATTTGCTTTTACAGTTTTCAATACTTATATAGCAGTGGATAAAATAATGTCTCTTCCAATAATCAACTCTTGTGCCTCTGTGATATTTATCTTGTTCTCCTACATCAGTTGTATAACTCTTCTATTTTAGTAGCACTTTATTTCATAGTTGAAAGAACGGTTATCGATTTCCCGTCTACTTTTTCCATTTATACTTTTAAATAATTTAAATTATTTTCTTGTAACGTCTTATATATTTGTTATTGAGCACATTCTTGTACAAACGTAGAGTAGCTGCATCAATTAATATAATGGGGTCATGTAACTTTGTGATATCATTATAGTTGATATTTAGTTCACTGTTTATCGTTTGAACTAGAGATAATAATCTTTAGCTGTATCAAAACCACGATTACTACGGCCTCTTAAGGATTTTTTTCTGTTTAGATAATGCGGACTAATATGTTAATTCATGTCCTGAAAGTATATTACCTTTGGGTCCTTCATCACTAATACTGTTATGCAAACTATTTATGATGCCCGATTTCATTTGCTTGTAATGACAATCAATATGGTATGAAACAAAGCCACAATGAAATCTATTTTTGACTCTTAAAGACTCCAGTAAAGCTGAGAATCTACCATACAAGTAATTTTGGAACTATTTATCTGGTATGTAAGAATATATAAGTTTTGGTTTCAAAATCCACTAACGGAATAAAAAATCAATCGTTATCTGCACATATCTATTATTAACTAATCATTTAGCGCCGCATATACGCTGTGTAACTAACACTCTGTTATTAAAACTGTTGCATTTTGTTTTAAACACGCAATGTCAATACCTTGCAATTGCATTTGTTAGTTATCTTTCCATCTGTTACTTTCCTTTCATGTTTTCATTTTCTAGAATTTCTCTGGAAATTAAGCAGTCCTTGTTTCATTTTTCTGATTAATGTAATATAATATGTTTTGTTGATGTAATTTGTTGTTGTTTGGGATTTGTTGTTTTATTTTGGGAGTTGCAGTGATCATTTGAAAGACAGCAATATCCAACAATGAATCTTTACTCTGGAAAACAAACCCAGATTACTTTTCAATCTGTGTTATCAACTGGGACTGTTAAACATTTTTATTTCTCAGACTGACAGACTGGTTATCTCCATTTGAAAAAAGGAGGAAGAGATCAAGTTTGCAAGCCGCTAATTCTCACACTTGACCATATATATATAAGAACTTTCCTATTGTCTGAAATATTTACCAAAATCTCTTTCATCTGAAACACAGTTTCCTTTGGTTCATCAACATTGTGGATGTCCATCTTACGTACCTTCTACCTAATTGCAATCTTTAATAGTCAGTAATTATTAAATCGGATTACTCTTGAACTATATATCATTATGGTTATATAATAATAGAAATAAACCTGTCTATTTTGATCTAGATATAGTTTATTGGGATTCCCTTGGCGTATCTGACATATTCTAGGTTCTATATTATAATTTTAGTAGCAGACCTTCTAATTATAATTAAACATTTAGTACCTTCCAGACTGATATTTTCCATTAGGTAATAGTTGTCATTTGGAAATGGTAATTGTGACCTGAGGTGAAGTAGAGTACTATAAAATAATATTACTGGAACAATTATTTGCTCGCGATTTAAGATCTAGCAGAATCCGTTGTATTATTGTTGTGTCCAGAAATTCATTTGGGCTGGAATTTATTTTTCAAATTATTTAATTCAAGTAATTTTTCTTCGGAAATACGGAGTGCTCAAAAGTAGTACAATTGGACAGAGACATTTACTGGATTTAGAGTGATTTAATACTGGAATAGTATTACTGTAATTCAACAAAAGACTGTTAGTACAACACAACGACATGGGCCACCATAGACACATAAACACTTTCTGCGTTTGATTTAAGTTTGATTTCCAATAACGTTTATTTAGAACTTTTATTATTAGAACTTGTGTCTGTTATTCTATGATTGTTTTGGGATTTAATCCGCAATACCGTACGTTCTTTTTTCATTTTCACTTTGTATTCTAGAGAAATAAACATTTGTTGAAATTTACCAAGCTTGTTGCTTCTTACCCTTTTCTGTTAGTTATTTTAAGACCACAAAATCGTAATATTACTAACCATGTTATCAATACTGTTTAATTACATTATACAACAGGTTACAATTTCATGATAATAAAAACTGTGATACATACAATCGTTTCTTTTAAAGATATAGGAACTAACGAACGTAACATGGCACTAATCCTAGCGAAAGATATAGGAATAGTAAATCACGCTGCTATGCAAACAAGTCATAAACTAGCAGCTAGTATGTCCATACAACTTGCAACTGTTGCGTTAGTAACCCTTGCTCTGAAACATTTACTAGTGTTTGTAAGTTGATCACTAGGAGTATTTTGCACTATTTGTAAGTATGCAATAGGCAGATCGGACGTACGTTGAGCATTGTTCAGTTTTGCTTACTAGAACACATGCCTCTTTTAGTATTGGCTTGCTAACTTATTCGCTTTCCTTTCTAAAACTAGCACCTTATTCAGTTTGCACTCTTTTGCTAAAAATTGGTCGCTTGTGTTCTCTGCTGATTCTTAATCTTACTTTGTATCAGTACTACCTTGTTGGTATTAGGCCCAAAACACTGATTTATTTAGCTGATTATTTTTATGATTTACGCTAGGTGCTGTCAGATCATCAATCCCAAAAGACGCAACGAAACTGGAATAATCACGTGTATGACCTTTCTAGTCTTGTTTAATTGTGAATCCATTGCTGTCTCAAATATCCTCTTTGAAATTATACTCTGAACAATTGTAAACATTTAATTCAATACTACATGACAAATACGTTTATCTCACGAGCTGTTATTTACTGATTATTTAAATTTAAGATCTTTCAAAACAAGTTTTCCTTGCTGTCACTTTGCCCAAAGCATTTCTGTACACCGGTTTCAGTTATTTCTTAGAAAGTATCAAAATAAATCTGTCGGTTAATCTCAGCTAATAAAATTCTAAAATAACTCTTTGAATTCATTATATAAACTATTCCATTAGCAACAATTATGGCACCAATGTAAAAATAGTATTTATTTTGTTCTTATGTTTCTTGAGATAGTTTTATCTATTCTTACTTTTTGTAAACTATTCATCCTTTGCTTTTTATTATATTCTTGCCAACGTTTCGCAAGTTTGTTTTCCAAGTTCAAGTATATGTGATTTTTTCTTCTTTCCTGAAATTGCTTTAATTTTCATAAAAACTTAAATTTTGTTTGCACCCTTCCATTGATGGAAATTTTATATTACTTGAAGATTGAATCTAGCATAAACTATTTGAAAATGATATGAAAAGACCTTTAAGTAACTTTTATTTCATCGTGAATTATCTTAAGAACCATTTTTTCAATACTTCGTTTACTCATGAGCTAGAACCAAGTTTTATGTAACAACTTGATCTCTTGCAAATTTTTATCTAGATCAAGTTGTTTTAATTTTTTATGTTTTATATTCTATTTTGCCTACAATTGCACCTATGTGCGATAGAAACAAGAAAAATATGCATCGAATAAAACATGTATTATTCAGCTATTGTATTTAAGAAAAGTTCAATAATTTGCTCTTTCTTTGTTCTCTCGCTCATGTTGTTAAAATGAGAGTGTTCAAAAGTATTTTAAGCTTGCACTTAATGGTAATTGATGCAATACTAACCTAAATTATAAAATATAGTGCATCATCTTATTCTATTTATTGTCATGCAATTTTCCTTCATGTATGTAAATCATTTAAGTGATCAATTGAAAGAAATTTGCTATCATTTACAAACTTTCTTATGTTTCCTTATTTATTTTCCTTACCTTTTCTTTTAAGGCCTTTTCTGGTATATGTTTGCCAGTTATATATTTGTATATTCCATTTACAATATTAATTGACAATTCTGTTTGTATTCTTCTTATCGCTCACCAATTTGTTTAAAAACTCGTTCGCTACTTTCTATATCCATATAGCTTAATGCTCTATTTCTTTACATGTTGTTTTCATCCACTTAAATTCTGGTAGAATTGAAACTATTGTTTATATATATATATATATATATATATATATATATATATATATATATATATATATATATATATATATATATATATATATGCTATATAACACCCTATCTTCTTTATATATATATATATATATATATATATATATATATATAATTGATTTATACAAGGAATACATTGAGTATGATTTAAGTTTCAATGAAGAATTTTATTAAGTAGACCTCAAATAAAAATTGGCTATGGTCTAATACTACCCAAGGATTTAGATGGTAAAGAAACACTAATTACAAAAGGATAAAGTAAAAATTATGTTTTCTTCAAACTATATTGCTTCCTGAAATGGAAATTTATGGAAGAAGGAATATACGGAAAGCACGGAAGGAAACCGCGTCAGATACGCTTGAAAAAATATATAAAGCAGTTTTAATTCAATTTCTAGTACAACTCAACAATGATTATTGAAGCTTATATAGCCGAGATCTAGACATGGAATGAATAGGTTATATCAAATCTGCTTAGGTGGTAAATTTAGAGTTTGCTGATAAGAATCCTGACCAATATATGCATGAGAAAGATATAAGATAGTATAGTTATAAAATGATCTTTCAAAACGAACACTGAATATAAAAATCACAATTAAAGCAACCCCAAGACCACGAACAGTAAAAGTGTAAATACAATATATTCCCGAAACTCTTCAGAGAAAATATTAATATCATTCATTCATAAGTTAGAGAAAAGTTAGCAATGTGTTAATTCAACTGTTATTTGAAGTAGGTGCAACAGTTGCTCCTATCTGCGCAGCAACAGCAATGACTCCAACAGCTTTTGCTCGAGTCTTATTAAATTAATGAGAATTTTAAAGTTTAAGAAAAACAAGCTAAAGATGGAGGCGGAGGAGGTGGAGATGTAAGTAATATACTATATATAAATTACATTTCATCTGACAAAAGTATTTGATGATTTTTGCAAACTATTTTTTTGAGTTCGCTTTAAAATAAGCAGAAACGCAATGCTCGGTATGAGCGGTAGTATTGTAATCTGGGCATTGCCCGGTATTAGCGGCAGTGTAGTAATCTGGACAATGCCCGGTATTAGCGGCAGTGTCGTAATCTGGGCATTGCCAAGTAGCAGCGTCAGTGTAGTAATCTGGGAAATGCCCGGTATCAGCGACAGTGTAATAATCTGAGTATTAACCTGTATCAATGGCAGTGGTGTAATCTGACTTCTAAAATCAGCTATGCAAATTAATTATGTGACATATGAATACGCTATTTATCTTGTGATTGCAATACCTGTTGTTTAACGTTTTTTCCTTTTTTGTAACTATGATCAAAGGTATAGAAGCAATAACAAAAACAACGACAAAATGACAAAGTTCTACTCCTGGTTAAGAGTAAAGTATACGTGCCCGTGCTCCTATAGTCACGAACGTATTTACAAAAGATTGTTAATTTGTTTTGAGGGAAACACAAGTTTGATATACATTAGGATCATCAATAGTACTGTATATATCTTTGCAAAGTAAATTAGATCTAAGACGGCAGACACCTGTTTAAAACGGACAGAGTAAGATAGTGTATCTGGTGTCCACAAAAACAGGTTTACCATGCTTGCAAGCAAATACAGTGCTATGTTTGTATTTTAAATGGATTTGAGCGTCTTGGTATCGCCGTTGGATGTGTTTTCCACTACTTCAAATTGAATATTGTCTTCTTCTTCTATAAACAACCAAACGGCAAAATTAGAAACGTTTCTGGGTCTTATATTATCGTACACACCTGTGTTTAATGTACAGCCAGGTAAGGACACATTAACCATTGGCCTACTGCGGCAAAGTGCGCGACTTACGAGCCTATGATGTTTGCTTTCCTGTATAAAGCAAAAACTACAGACATTGAATTTCAGGCACGTTATGCGATCTGGGAGAAAATAAATCAAGATAGGTGGCTGTAATATACGAATACCTACGACTGCTTCAATACTAACATAAACTTCGCTCGGATATTCAATTTCCCCTTCAAACCTTCCAAAATGGGAGATCGACAAATCTGCAATAAATTAGACTTCCATTACAAACACTAAATTGACATTATTTGCTACAAATAAATTCAATTTTGCAATAAATGTAAAACAAAGCTAATCAGAGATGCAATTAATAACCTCGTAAATTGCTGAAACTTTTTTATATAAAAGGTTACGGTTTCAGTGTGTGCAGAATACTATTTTAAATCTTCCTGCGTTCTTTCTTGTAACGGATAACGAATGACAAGAATAACGAGGCAATATTCATTCATTCTTCTTAAGCACAGTCAGCTGATGACACACGAATCCCTGCCTACTGAAGCAAAATGCGCGGACAAATGAGAGTCTAGCTTGTATTTTTTTTAACTAATATAAAGTACACTGTACAGACCCTGATCTGCAGTCAGATTATGCAAAGACAGATTTGGGTGAAACTACGTTCAAATATGTGCCGATAATAGACGAGTAACTGACTTGCTATAATGATACAAACTTTCCTCAGATATTCAATCTTCCCTTCCCACCTTCCTATCTTGGGAAGACCGACAAATCCAAAACAAATTAGACTTCCACTACGAAAAGCAAATTCGAGAATATTTGCTACAAATAAATTCTAATCTAAAGTTTACTTTTGCAATAAATCTGAAAGCAAAGGCTAAACACAGATGAAATTTATAACTTTCTATATTGCTGGTACATATTTCAATATAAAAGATATGGCTTCAGTTTGTGCAAGATACTGTTTCATTCTTCCGGGTGTTTAAGAATGTATAGAGGAAACTATTGTTTTCGTGTTGATAATGGATGTACTTAATAATGTGGTATAATCATCTTCTTCGCTAAGTATAAATGGTCTATTTCTTTGTAGATCAATTTATCCATCTATCTATCTATCTATCTATTATCATTGTTATTATTATTATTATTATTGTTACGTCTTTATTTCATGCGGGTGACACAGTTCGTACAAGAATTAATTTTCTTTGTATCCTACAGTTATATACATATGAACGAACAAAATATGTCAAATGCAGCTAGGAAATAAAGCTGATAAAAAGCACTACAAAATCAAAATAATACAGCATAGAAAAAAAAGCATTGAGTGCACAAGCTTGCATGACTTCAAATGTATTCTCTCTATCTCTCTCTCTCTCACACACACATATACAAACACACACTCGCACACACACGCACACACACACGCATGCACACATGATCGCGAGGACACACATATACACAAAGAGAAATAAACATCCAAAGTCACTAAAATATGATAATTGCATATAAAATAAACAACAAAGTTTGCCATGACCTGATTTATGTATCATCTAAATAGCAGTGATTGTAGGCATTTGTGCCAAAAAGAACAAACAACACGTAGGTATCCCTTATCTAAAGGTTTTAGTCGGGTTTAAACCCTACCAACAAGAGCAGAGTCGCTTCAACGTTCTATGTGAAAGCTGCGTCGCATGAACTTTTTAGGTGAAAGCGTGACTGTCTACCACAACACAGATTGTGTTCATGACTAAAAATCATTAGTAAATTTAGAACATATTTTCCGAGAACTTTTGATGAAGGACTGAGATGATGTCAGAAAGCCCTAACTTCGTCATAAGGACCAGATTTGCTGTATTCATTTTGTCTGGAAATAGAGCTATGTTTTAGCAGGTAGCTATGATGCTATTTTTCACATCACACTGAAAAGACCACAGGAGGTCAGTGAAGTCTTATCTAGTTCAATGATCGAAAATGTCAACATGAACAATATTTGAATTGTATATTCATTTTTCAACAAGATAAACGGTTCAGGTCGGGCGATAATGTTTTGATAAATGCAAATAGAAGCATGATATGCTTTAAGCAAGTATTTGCATCTTATAAATCTGTCCCACATTGATTCATCTATACAGTTAACACTCACACAAGGGCAATACGTATAAAAGGGCTTCAAAAAGCACTGTGAGTTATAACGTTTATTTTGGGACGAAGGGAACGATTGGAAATGTTCTCATGCCGTAATAATTAATTTCAAGAATTTGCAAGGCAAGCTATACTCCAGTAATAATTTTTTATTTAACAAAACAAACACTAAAATCAACAAACTTTAAACTAAATATTCCACCAGGGAAAATAAATAGTTAAAATGGACAGCGAAATAAGGGAGGAAAATAAGAAACCTTTGTATATTCTGTTACAGATATTACTGAAAATGTTTCTTATCTTAAAAGACAACCAGAACCTGCTGTCAATAACAGACGAAGACAAATAAGATTTTTACTTAAACCCGAGATGGTAATTGACCAGAACATCTTCAGAACCTTTAGTACGTTTCACATGGACTACGTGACATCTTTTTCGAAGGACGTTTATCATCTCTTTTGTTATTTGCCTTTTTTACACTACAGATGAAAACATGTCAAGAACTGTGGCAATCATATACATCAGGTTCTAAGACAAATACTTCAGTTTCGCGTTCATCATACTTATTGATGAGACTTTTAAATTTCGTATTTATTTAAATATCGTTTGAGAAACTTCAATGGTCATATGGCAACAAAGTCAAACTATATATTACCTATTTGTAAAGAAATGATATCTGTAAAGAAAATGCATTTTTCTTTCCTGATTCTAACTATGCAGGACAATAATGAAACCGTTGGATGTAAGTCATCTTGTAAATTAAATCGACCTGATTCTAATCTACCCACTTGCTGCATTCTACTTGGCTTTGATAGGATAGGGAATATAAACCCTTTAAGCCGAAGCGGTTCATTATTGTATACAGAAAGCATTTATCAAAGAAAATGCATCACTCAGCACAAAATTGCAACAATTAACGTCAACGTTCCAAACTTTCATTCATTTTTCTTTAGTTGCTAAGGTTATTGGTCTCCTTAATAGCATTAAACCCTATTAGAGGATCTACTATGGCATTCTACCATAATATTTATTCTTTTGCGGACCTTTTCTTTTCGCATGAAAATCAATATAAAAAAGAAGTTTACTTACTAAGCTAGAGAACTGTATCATGTGACCATATTGAAGGAACTTGAAAGTCTTTATTTTGATACCGTAGTTTGATAATACCCTACGACATTTTGACCTCTGATCTGGGTGCTCAATCCACTGGGAAAACAGCTGTATCAGTGTCGGGTACCGTGGAAAACATATACCATATTTTTATATCAGGATTTATTTAGAAACTGTGAATTCAGGGCAAGTGCTCAATTTTAATATTCCGGTGAATGAAATCAGCTTCTGAAAAATAATATAATATCTCAAATAAATTTTTAAAATGTAATATCAAATTAAATGTCTTTTGAGATTTTTTTCTTCAATTATCTTTGTAATAATAATATAATAGTAAGTGCGGAACTGGACACAAATTAAGGAAGGATGACAAAAAGAAAAACACTGGATAAGCTTCAGTGGCTTAGACATTTTGTTTCAAGACAAATAATTATTTTATGACTTGTTCAAGAACTAGCTGCTACAGGTAATTAGATGGATTTAAACATATCGAACATTCCTAATTATTTCTTGTGCAAGGATAAAAATTGCAAATATTCAGTGTTTTGTGCAAATCCTCTCTAGATTTAATTACTTCCATACGCTTAAAATAGGCGAGGGTGCAAACATCGTGCAACTTCTATTTGATGTGAGCGTAAGCAAACCAGAAACATTCATTGATATTAATGAAAGCTCACTGATCCTGTAAACGCTTGACTTCAATCTCTTGAATGGTACTCTTACTAAATTACTTTTAGCAATTGAACAAAAAGACACTTTCATTGAATATCTAGTTATTAGAAACGATTACCAACTGCACTTGAAACAGTTTTCGGTGGTAATGCCTTTGCTATTGTATAAAGTTCGAATCTATACGACGCGGTGCCATTTCCAGAAGACACGGCCGGTACCGCTGTGTCGATAGCGAAGATCAATAACTGTAAGTTTATTTTTGTTCAATACAAATTCTTTATCACACACGTTTGTTCAGACATGCCATTGGGAGCTATTCAAATGCATTCGTGATACTGTTTTCGTATAAACAAGGTCCCCTTTTCATTCCTTAGAAACTGAATTCTTCTCCCAATCACCAAAGTATCACAGGAGGAATTTCCACAATGTGTGAAAATCTTGGAGAAATCACTCACGCATGTATCTTTTCTGTATCTTCTATCTTGCATACTCAGTAAGCCAAAAGTGGGTAGTAGAGATTTCCTTCTGACACTTGTGTTTCTTGACGGAATTGCTCATTAACTCCGGAAAGTTTATTCCCAAGTAAAGTTTAGGTGCCATTGCTTCAAATGACCTGTGAAGACCTCAATGCAATCGGTCGTAGTTACAGTTTTAGCATTTGGGTTCCGGGGAAACGTTTGAATAATTGACTTTTTTGAATGTCATGTACACCTTTAAATTCTGTGTCCTTTCCCACTTTAGTTTATTCCGAATAAATCATTTATTCCATTCTTTTCTTTTCTCTCAGTTACCTTGTTCATTGGATTCCTCGATTCCTGTAAAGGCAAGGACGGTTCGCATAGTGAGTGAATGTAAACCTACTAATTTGTTCTGTGAGGTTCTTGTTCTTATTGATCTATTTAAGGGGTGACATTGTATCAAAAGCACTTTTTCACACGTGTTGTATTTTAGTTATTTTAATTTGAATATTGTTGAACGAGGTACGTATAAATTGAAACTTAGGTTCGCACTAGTTAGTTAATATTTTTTTTTATTATCTATAATTCTTCTTTTTCCTCTTGAAATAGTAAGTCAAGCTGCTTCAGTTTGTCCAAAATAAGATTACGTTTGTCTACTATATAAGCATGAAATTGCATGTTCGAGGAATAAAGAATGTACAATGTATTACTTGATGCCATCCGGTTTGGGTATCATGAGGGTAGAGGCAATAAACGAGAATTTCCTTGTACCGTGTTGTATTATTTTGGGCCTTTCGATGCAGTATGCACTGCAGGATATGTTTTTGTTAATCGTAAAGGATCAAGTACCAACAGTGTCAAAACTCCGATTTGTGCTCACATTCATCTTGCTTTGGAATCAGAAAAATGAATATAAGGAATTAGAATTTCATCCATGGCTTGATATGTAACCATCAGTTTGTAATAGTTTACTACTTAGTAATTCATCTACTAAGAGAAACACAAGCATGATAAGCAAATTATTTCCAATATGGCGTTCTTTTCTTCAAATTTGCGATGAATGTTGCATACTATCATTTCAAAGGACTTCTTTCTAACAAAGAGTGATCTAAAGTTGTGCCACTCTTAATTCAAGACATTTCTGTACCTTGGAACTTATTATTTGTGAATGCCATTCCATTATGTCTTGGGGAAGTAGCCTTTTTACAGTGTGTGTGGCATTATCAAAAATTCATAATAGACCCAAGTAGGTGGTACGAGACAAAATAAGAAAAACGCAGATTTACAATAATTCCAAGCAATTTAGACATTCCACTCGTGTTAAAATGTGGAATAGGAACCCCAGAGTTTTGGTGTTTCTGGAACCTGAATTTGGTTTCGGAATTTAGACTTCCTTTTATGAAAGTCTCTGAGTCAGGCGTGCTTTCATTAAATCGGAAGTAACAAGGCAACTTTGTTTCCTATTCTGATCTCCGGTAAAGATGAAAATAATCTGCCAGCCTTGATGAGTTTATGTAATAATTATTTTTCCAAGATGAATCAAAGATTCAGTCATAAAGGTCTCATTCAACAGTGTGCCCTGCGTTCAGAAAGGTTTCCAGAGTGCACTTGGTTGTGCGATAACTGTAAATACAGACCACATGGTCAAGCATCAACAATTTTCTAAGTTCTTTAGATTGCGTGATATTATATTTAGAGAAGCCTATCTCTGCATGTATGAAGGAAATAACCAACCGCAGAGTCTCAGAAAGGAGTTACGACGAAGAAAATGAGATCGCAAAGAATCTAAACCTCAGGTCCAAGTTACGATGTCTACTATTAAATGTAATGTAAAATTGGAAATGTTCTTCTGGAATATTGCAAATATACACTGTCTTTGGAAATATTTGTTATGAAAATATTCTGTACAAAGACGATGATCAAACGCTATCGAACAATAAAATACTTCATGGTATCTCGGACTGATGTAGACCTTGAGGAAAAAAATATCCGTATTTGATAGCAAAACACTTTGAAAAGATCAGTTTTAAGCACTTGTAACTACAGAGTTGCTATGGTGGACACAAATTAGACAGGCAAGCAAGACATTCATCTTGTTTAAATTAAGATCTACATGCCATTTCGACTGAAATGGTTTATTGATCATTTTTCGTGATTGGCAATTGCAACGGATTCGATCCGACCAAAACAATTACAAGCACACAAAGACCTAAGAGCCATGCGTATTCGTTTTCAAACTTTCGGTCAGAATCTCTGTTAAGTGTCAATAACAGAATTTTTATCAGAGCCTTGACAAAAACTGTAAAAAAAGGCTGTTATTCCAGGCATTAAAATATAATTTGTGTTCAATATAACGTCTTGACATGATTGCCAGGTTCCTACACAAGGCTTGCATCTAAGCTGCAACAGTTTCACCTGGCAAATTCTTACTTATGAGGAAGGAATTTCTGAACAGTTTACGGTAAATTATAATGGCAATGTTGGAATTTATTAATATGGTAAAGAACAGCAAATCATGTCTTTACTGCTTCTGAAAGAGACAAACACGTAACCTGTACTCTTCTTTAGTGTGCCTTCTATAATTGTAATAGTATAATTCTCATAGGATTGTTTCCAATAGATTTCGAGAACTGGTCTAAATAGTTCTGTAAACATACATTCAAACAACAAAACATCGAATGACAATTACTGGTACTATGTCCAAGAGAGCAAAACATCGAATAACAAGTATTGGTGCTATGTTCAAGAGAGCAAAACATCGAATAACAGTTATTCGATTTATTATGTCCAAGAAAAAGAGGAATATTGACATAGTGCAGCAGCCAGATCTTGATGCACCGTACTCTTACCATTTTAAAACTTTTCATAAATTTGCATTTATGGTATTGACATCTCAAGATCTAAAGTTATGAATTGAACGATTGTTAACCTGGTCAATTTATTGATTTCAAAATGAGCGTGGGTAATATTGAAGGCACATGGAAGTAAGGTTGTTCTATTTAAGTCTCCTGACATAACTATATGGTTTGTTGCAGAAGAAATGTGTTGGTTATACACTTTGCAAACGTTTGGCAATAGACTTTTGAATTCAATATTGAATCAACGTATTGCACTTATTCCTTAGTTTGCCATATTTCATTTTAGAGTATAAAATACTTTATATTCAGAAGTGAAATGACAGGTCATAAAATCATGAACGTGTAGGTGTTGCACCAAGCGGTCTGATCTATATTTAATTTTTTTAAAATGTCTGTCAAAGATAGAACTTGTTTGTGGCAAATCTGATCACTTATCGTCTTTTCATGATATATACATTACACAAAAATCTCCTTTTGCATTTGTATCAAACATGAAAAGCTTTGCCAATTTACTGCTTAGCCAAATTGTTTTCGTTATTGTTTGGTATTTAATGCTGCAGAAAATTTAACTCAAGTTATTTAAAATCTCATATGAATAGAACTGACGACTAATCGAAGGCTAATTGAAATATTCCTGAGGATTTTGTCATCGTCAAAGGAAAGCTCTCGCGAGTTTACGTCCGACGCAAAAATTAGATGACCATATAAAGGTTTTTGTTGTGGCAACGATGTGGAACTGGTTGTACCAGTTTTTGATGAAAGTCAATCTGAAACTTGTGTAATGGAAAGTATTGAATTTTACAATGATTTAGTGTCTCTGAGTGACGTTGTTACGTGTTATAACACATTGTAACATACAATATTTATAACTTCAAGTAATTACATATATTTAACTACTGTATGTATTTGCTTATAACACAAGTCCACCTGCAAGCTTCACAGACCCAGATCTGTCGTCGCATAATGCGCCGGCGGATGGTCTGTGCAGTTTGATAGGAGTAATCAGTAGAACAAACAACTTAGGCCCTGATCTGCAGGCGCATTAAGCTGCGGCAGATCTGGATCTTTGTTGTTTGCAGTTGGACTCAACTTGTAAGTGAGTATATAACAGAAAGTGTTAAGCTATAAATATCACTAAAAACATAGAGATGACAATACCATTGTTTTCACTATTAAAAATTAATGTAACTTTTCCAATAATTCACTCGATATATAACATAGTGAAACCATTTTAATTATCTGTTATTATTATTAAGAAGTATGACTGTGTATTTTCTTAACATAGATACATTCAATGTTATTGAGATTAAAACCTAATGGAATTTACAAAATGGCGTGCGATGATGACCTTTACGGAATTGTTTATGAAAGAGTGGAAACTGTCAGACGCAGTAAGTAATACCTGCACGAAAGATACTAACCTCTGTCAAAATATTCTCTAGCTGAAGAATTAGTACTAAAGAAAAAAAAATAGTTGGATATCTACAAAGTTTTAAGTCGCCACACTAATAAGAGTCTGATTCTATTTCTCATCGTTCTTTTGGACACGTAAATCCTTTTAACCATAAGTGAAAGTGCTTAACAAATGAAGATGCAGTATTATTGGCAGTTATTAAATACAAGACACATTTATAAATATAATGCGCATGGAGATATATTGGTTTTAGATAGACCCATTAATTGACAAACATTACTAAAGTCATCCATCATTGACAAACATAATGTTGGATGTCAAAATGATCTGCATCTAAACGCAAGCTATGCTAAAGGCATGTTTTGAAAGATATGTCAATTATTTGATGAGTGAATTAGAAACATGATACATTGAATTCATTTATTTTCGTGGATATAAATGTTTGTGGTTTGGTTAAAAGATGACATTCTCGTCCTTAGTTGAGATAGTGGATTGAAGAATATGGCTATTACAGAAGTACCTTTGTTTGTTGGGCATTTACATTCCCAACAACCACACAATCTGCAAACAATGGCAACTCACAGTAAATAGTGACTCAGAGGTAGACGTTGTAACCCACAATAAATAGCGATATAGGCGTATGTTCTAGGTGTGTCGAGGCAGAGAGCGAACGTACTAAATTCTTTCTTCCAATTGAATAAAAGTGTTATTATTCTGTGTGTGTGTGTGTGTGTGTGTATATATATATATATATATATATATATATATATATATATATATATATATATATATATATATATATATATGACAGTAATGAGTTTAAATAGTAACAAAATTCATAATCAAAACAAATATCCCTAATTGAAAGTGTCAGTCATAAATCAATGGCGGTTTTATTTTCCTTCCTCTACTTGATTCAAAATTAGCTAGCAAAGATTTCAGTCATATCGCTATGATTTCGGCAGTGTGGCAGTTTAAAGTGATGTTTAGCACTGGGGCATCATGCTGCAGATATGTAGCATCATGTCCCACCCAGTCACGTTATTCTGATACCAGTCCGACCAGTCCTAACACTAACCTCTTAATGCTGAGCAGCAAGCGAGGCAGCTGTAAGTACCATTTTTATGTCTTTGGTATGACTCGGCAGGGGTTCCCGCATCCGAGGCGGACGTTCTAACCACTAGGCTATGAAAAAGATTTCATTGACTGTTTTGAAAATGGATCAAACACTGTCAAACGAATATATTGTTTTTTGAGAGGACGTTTGTTTATACGAAGCCTGGCTATATGGAGTAGGCAATATAAGGGTCAGCTGTCCTCTTCCTCTTTGTGACTTCATTTGGTACAAGGCTGCATGTTTGTGATGACAAAGTTGTGCGGTGAGAAGGGTCATAAGTTTTATACTTTACTTTTGTGGTAAAAGATTTTTTTCGCTGAGGAGTTAACAACAAAATAGTGTTTAATATGTGTACAAGTGTCAATACCATAGATTACTTTGAAGTGGTTAGAGCGTCCGCCTGGATGCGGGAGGTCGAATGTTCTATCCCCGGCCGAGTCATACCAACGACTTATAATCTTGGCATTGCCCTGTATCAGCAGCAGTGTAGTAATCTGGACAATGCCCGGTATCAGCGGCAGTGTAGTAAACTGGGCATTGCCCGGTATCAGCGACAGTGTAATAATCTGAGCATAACCGGTATCTGTAGTAATCTGACTTCTAAAATCAGATGTGCAAATTAATTATGTGATTTATGAATAAGCTATTTATCTTGTGATTGTAATACCTGTTGTTTAACCTTTTTTCCTTTCTTGTAAATTTGATCAAAGGTATAGAAGCAATTACAAAAGGTATAGAAGCAATAACATAAACAAAGACAAAATGACAGAGTAAGTTCTACACCTGCTTAAGAGTAAAGTATACGTGCTCCTACAGTCATGAACGTATTTACAAAAGATTGTTAATTAGTTTTGAGATAAACACAAGTTTGATATACATCCGAATCATCGATTGATGGCATAACTTATGCTTTATTCACATTATTACCCCCATTTACATTTTCCTCTTCGTTTATCTTTTGTCTAACTTTCATATATTGATTATTACGTGATGGTATTCAAACATTTACAATGTCATAATATATATCTGTATTCATTTTCAAAATTAGGTCAGACGACTTTTGTACATCTTTATTATAACTTGCCGTACTTCGTATTTCCATTTCAATATCACATGTAATTAGAAATGATTCGAAAGCCAGCAACAGACGTTATTCTCTATCTGTTACCTGAATTATCATTATCAATTGTAAAGTATAATTATGAAAATACTTAATGTTGAATATGTTAACTTGTTATTTTCTGTATTGCATAGCTTTATATCGCTCAAAAGATTTAAGTTTGATATACATCAGGATCATCAATAGTACTGTATATATCTTTGCAAAGTAAATTAGATCTAAGACGGCAGACACCTGTTTAAAACGGACAGAGTAAGAGAGTGTATCTGGTGTCCACAAAAACAGGTTTACCATGCTTGCAAGCAAATACAGTGCTATGTTTGTATTTTAAATGGATTTGAGCGTCTTGGTATCGCCGTTGGATGTGTCTTCCATTACTTCAAATTGAATATTGTTTTCTTATTCTATAAACAACCGAACGGCAACATTAGAAACGTTTCTGGGTCTTATATTATCGTACACACCTGTGTTTAATGTACAGCCAGGTAAGGACACATTAACCACTGGCCTACTGCAGCAAACTGCGCCGACTAACGAGAGTCTTTGTTGTTTGCTTTCCTATAAAAGCAACATCTACAGACCTTGAATTTCAGGCACATTATGCGACCTGAGAGAAAATAGATCGAGACAGGTGGCTGTAACATACGAATAGCTATGACGCTACAATACTAGCATAAACTTCGCTCAGATATTCAATTTCCCTTTGAAACCTTCCTAACTTTTGGAAGACCAAGTAATCTGCAATAAATTAGACTTCCATTGCAAAAACTAAATCTGCCATTATTTGCTACAAATAAATTCAAATCTAAAGTTCAGTTTTGCAATAAATCTAAAAGCAAAACTGATCAAAGACGAAATTTATATCTTGTAAATTGCTGAAATGTTTTTTTTTTTAATATAAAAGATTATGGCTTCAGTTTGTGCAGAATACTATATTAAATCTCCCTTCGTTCTTTCTTGTAACGGATAACGAATGTCAAGAATAACGAGGCAATATTCATTCATTCTTCTTAAGCACAGTCAGCTGAGGACACATGAACCCCTGACTACTGAGGCAAAATGCGTGGACAGATGAGAATCTAGCTTGTTTGTTTTGCTAATATAAGTACACTGTACAGACCCTGATCTGCAGCCAGATTATGCAAAGACAGATCTAGGCGAAACTACGTTCAGATATGTTCCGGTAATACACGAGTAACTGACTTGTAGAATGATACAAACGTTGCGCGGATATTCAATCTTCCCGTCCAACCTTCCTATCTTGGGAAGACCGACAAATCTGAGATAAAGTAACTTCCAATATTTGCTACAAATAAATTCTAATCTAAAGTTTACTTTTGCAATAAATCTAAAAGCAAAGGATAAACACAGATAAAATTTATAACTTTCTATATCGCTTTTAATATAAAAGATATGGCTACAGTTTGTGCAAAATACTGTTTCATTCTTCCGGGTGTTTGTTGGGTTTTTAGAATGAATAGAGGAAACTTTTGTTTTCGTGTTGATATCTGATATAATTGATGATGTGGTATAATCATCTTCTTCGCTAAGTGTAAATGGTCCATAATTATGTAGATCAATCACTCTATTTATGTATCTATCTATTATTAATATTATTATTATTATTGTTATTAAGTCTTTATTTCATGAGGGTGACACAGTTCGTACAAGAATTAATTTTCTTTGTATCCTTCAGTTATATACCTATGTACGAACAAAATATGTCAAATGCAGCTAGGAAATAAAGCTGATAAAAAGCACTACAAAATCAAAATAATACAGCTTGGGCAAAGAAGCATTGAGTGCACAAACTTGCACGACTGCAAATGTATTCTCTCTCTCTCACACACACACATACACTCGCACACACACGCACGCACACACACATACACGCTTGAGCGCGCGGACACACATGTACACAAAGAGAATAAACATCCAAAGTCACTAAAATATGATAATTGCATATAAAATAAACAACAAAGTTTGCCATGACCTGATTTATGTATCATCTAAATAGCATCGATTGCAGACATTTCTGATGAAAGGAACAAACAACACGTAGGTCTTGTTTATCTAAAGCTTTTAGTCGGGTTTTAATCCTACCAACAAGAGCAGAGTCGCTTCAACGTTCTATGTGAAAGCTGCGTCGCATGAACTTTTTAGGTGAAAGCGTGACTGTCTACCACAACACAGATTGTGTTCATGACTAAAAATCATTAGTAAATTTTGAACATGTTTTCCGAGAACTTTTAATGAAGGACTGAGATGGTGTCAGAAAGTCCTAACTTCGTCATAAGGACCAGATTTGCTGTATTCATTTTGTCTGGAAATTGATCTTTTTTAGCAGGTAGCTGTGATCCCATTTTTCACATCACACTGAAAAGACCACGAGCGGCCAGTGAAGTCTTATCTACTTTAATGATAGAAAATAACAACATGAACAATATTTAAATAGTATTAGTCATTTTTCAAGCGATGAACGGTTCAGGTCGGGCAATAATTTTGTGATAAATGCAAATAGAAGCATGATATGTTTAAAGCAAGTATTTGCATCTTATAAGTCTGTCCCACATTGATTCATCTATACGGTTAGCACTCACACAAAAGCAATACATATAGAAGGCTTCAATAAGCACTGTGAGTAATAACATTTATTTTGGGACGAAGGGAACGATTGGAAATGTTCTCATGCCGTAATACATAATTTCAAGATTTTTGCAAGGCAAGCTATACTCCAGTAATAATTTTTTATTTAACAAAACAAACACTAAAATCAACAAACTTTAAACTAAATATTCCACCAGGGAAAATAAATAGTTAAAATGGACAGCGAAATAAGGGAGGAAAATAAGAAACCTTTGTATATTCTGTTACAGATATTACTGAAAATGTTTCTTATCTTAAAAGACAACCAGAACCTGCTGTCAATAACAGACGAAGACAAATAAGATTTTTACTTAAACCCGAGATGGTAATTGACCAGAACATCTTCAGAACCTTTAGTACGTTTCACATGGACTACGTGACATCTTTTTCGAAGGACGTTTATCATCTCTTTTGTTATTTGCCTTTTTTACACTACGGATGAAAACATGTCAAGAACTGTGGCAATCATATACATCAGGTTCTAAGACAAATACTTCAGTTTCGCGTTCATCATACTTATTGATGAGACTTTTAAATTTCGTATTTATTTAAATATCGTTTGAGAAACTTCAATGGTCATATGGCAACAAAGTCAAACTATATATTACCTATTTGTAAAGAAATGATATCTGTAAAGAAAATGCATTTTTCTTTCCTGATTCTAACTATGCAGGACAATAATGAAACCGTTGGATGTAAGTCATCTTGTAAATTAAATCGACCTGATTCTAATCTACCCACTTGCTGCATTCTACTTTGCTTTGACAGGATAGGGAAAATAAACCCTTTAATATTATTTGAAATGATTATCGATCCCAAGCGGTTCATTATTGTATACAGAAAGCATTTATCAAAGAAAGTGCATCACTCAGCACAAAATTGCAACAATTAACGTCAACGTAGCAAACTTTCATTCATTTTTTTTCTTTCGTTGTTAAGGTCATTGGTCTCCTTAATAGCATAAAATCCCATTAGAGGATCTACTATGCCATTCTACCATAATATCTATTCTTTTATACTGACCCTTTGTTTTCGCATGATCAATATAAAAAGAAGTTTACTTACTAAGCTAGAGAACTGTATCATGTGACCATACTGGAGAAACTTGAAAGTCTTTATTTTGATAATGTAGTTTGATAATACTCTGCGACATTTTGACCTCTGATCTGGGTGTCCGTGCCACTGGGAAAGCAGTTGGATGAATGTTAGGTACCGTGGAAAACATATACCATGTTTTTATTTCAGGATTTATTTAGGAACTGTACTCAATGAAGATGGAAAAGTTATTCGTAAACAATGGGTATTTTAGACAGCGGCAATGACCTATGTCCCTACCCAGAGTCCCTCGGGTCACAAATGTATTCTGATACCTTACCGCTGTTGTAAACCCGTTTGAAAAACATATGCCACGTCTATCTGATGTACAGTGCAAAGTGGAGTTGGATAAAGTTAATTTTGGGACATACTCCCAATAACAAAAGTTGTTTAAAAGAAATTATGGGCCTCCGCTTGGCCTGGGCCCCATCACCGCCACCATCACCTCATAAACATTTCAACACAGTTGCGAAGATTGCTTGGGCGTTTGCTACGCCACTGATACTCCATCTTTTGGAGTTTGCATTAAATTTTACATATTTACATGCTGATGAACGGACGCTCAGATGAAAGTGATATACCGGATATTTTTTTCCAAGAGCGGATCGAATTAATATGGTGAGTGCACGACACTAAGGTATATTAATAAAGCAATATTGTATATAACGTCATTTCTGTATGGTTCAGGATTCTTGTGAATGTATTTTAGATTTTGGATGTTTTCTTATTTAGGGTGTTTGCTTTGGCTACTTAATAATGTGATTATTATAATCGAAACATTACAGTGAGATTAAATTGCCACAACATTATATTTAACAGCAAAGGTTGTGAAAGTATAACAACACATATATTTCTCCTCTGTATGGAATATTAATCTCTACTCAGTCGAATATTACTCTGTCACGCATGATCATTTATAATTACGTTACATCTACTACGTCACAATGCACTTACATGACATATATTCCAGCTGGATAGCATTAACCTTAAGGGCAAATGAATTAAAAGAGCAGATAGAATTTATATTTGCAAGATGTGCAACCACTTGCAAACAATCCAGAGTTGAAGTATTGCAAATTAGTCGATCAGATCCTTTTTGTTTGTTTTACCAGTTATCCACCTACGTATGACCCGATACACACGATAATTACTGTAACATGTTATCGTCCTATGCTACAATAGCGCAGTTATAATTAAACTTCCTTGTGGTATGCATATACAACCCACACTATCTCGAATAGTCATATAATAATGGCCAAGTGTGATGGGTTAGTTTACTTGTATAAAGACTAAATGGTGTTACGAGATGCCCATGAACGTATGACTAAACGTTTTAGTAACGGTTACACGTACAATGAACTAAACATGTGAACATCAAAATGTCATAACTGTTTAGGAATCAAATAAATACATGTTTGCAGGAGAAATGGTTGAATAGTTGCACATATATTGCACATGAACCAGTGTGTGTATTATGATAGGATTATTCTTCGATAAATACATAATATGCATATTGCTTTCATTTGCAGTTAGGCTCAAAACTTGGTGAACACAATCAGCAGATGGTAAGAATTAGATGCCGAAGATTAGTACATAAATGATGGGCATGTTCGGTACGACCAAAAGCAGGACCAAGTGGTGAACAGGCAATAGTAATACAGACTGTCAGACACTGTTTTGCCTTCTTTAATTGTATCATATTCTGTGCATAGAGCTTTGCTCATTTCCATATGCTGGTCCATTATTGATGTGAAAGAACACACATAAAGTTCTGACATAAATGCATTTTCAGAAATGTGAATTCCGGGAAAGTGCTCAATTTTAATATTCCGGTGAATGAAATCAGCTTCTGAAAAATAATATAATATCTCAAATAAATTTTTAAAATGCAATATCAAATTAAATGTCTTTTGAGATTTTTTTCTTCAATTATCTTTGTAATAATAATATAATAGTAAATGCGAAACTGGACACAAATTAAGGAAGGATGACAAAAAGAAAAACACTGGATAAGCTTCAGTGGCTTAGACATTTTGTTTCAAGACAAACAATTATTTTATGACTTGTTCAAGAACTAGCTGCTACAGGTAATTAGATGGATTTAAACATATCGAACATTCCTAATTATTTCTTGAGCAAGGATAAAAGGCGCAAATATTCAGTATTTTCTACACGACCAGATTGTGCAAATCCTGTTTAGATTTAATTACTCCCATCCCCTTAAAATAGGTGCAAACACAGTTCAACTTCTATTTGATGTGAGCGTAAGCAAACCAGAAACATTCGTTGATATGAATAAAAGCTCAGTCTGATCCTGGAAACGCTTGACTTCAATCTCTTGAATGATGCTCTTACTAAATTACTTTTAGCAATTGAACAAAAAGACACTTTCATTGAGTATCTAGTTATTAGAAACGATTACCAACTGCACTTGAAACAGTTTTCGGTTGTAATGCCTTTGCTATTGTATACAATTCGAATCTATACGACGCGGTGCCATTTCCAGAAGACACGGCCGGTACCGCTGTGTCGATAGCGAAGATCAATAACGGTATGTTTATTTTTGTTCAATACAAATTCTTATCACACACGTTTGTTCAGACATGCCAAAGGGAGCTACTCAAATATATTCGTAATACTGTTCTCGTATAAACAAGGTCCCCATATCATTCCTTAAAAACTGAATTCTTCTCCTGATTACCAAAATGTTACAGGAGGAATTCCCACAACGTGTGAAAATCTTAGAGAAATCACTCACGCATCTTCTTGTATCTTCTGTATTTCATATTCAGTAAGCCAAAAGTGGGTAGTAGAGATTTCCTTCTGACACTTGTGTTTCTTGACTGAATTGCTCGTTAACTCTGAAAAGTTTATTCCCAAGTGAAGCTTTAGGTGCCATTGCTTCAACTGAACAGTAAAGACGTCAATACAATCGGTCGTAGTTACAGTTTTAGAAATTTGGGTTCCGGGGAAACGTTTGAATAATTGACCTTTTTGAATGTCATGTACACCTTTAAATTCTGTGTCCTTTCCCACTTTAGCTTATTCCGAATAAATCACTGCTTCCATCGTTTTCTTTTCTCTCAGTTACCTTGTTCATTGGATTCCTCGATTCCGGTAAAGGTAAGGAAGTTTCGCATATTGGGTGAATGTAAACCTACTAAATAATTTGTTCTGTGAGGTTCGTTCTTCTTGATCTATTTAAGGGGTGACATTGTATCAAAAGCACTTTTTCACACGTGTTGTATTTTAGTTATTTTAGTTTGAATATTGTTGAAAGAGGTACGCATAAATTGAAAATTAGGTTCGCACTAGTTAGTTAATGTTTTTGTTATTATCTATAAATCTTCTTTTTCCTCTTGAAATAGTGAGTCAAGCTGCTTCAGTTTGTCCAAAATAAGATTACGTTTGTCTACTACATAAGCATGAAATTGCATGTTCCAGGAAGAAAGAATGTTCAATGTGTTACTTGATGCCATCCGGTTTGGGTATCATGAGGGTAGAGGCAATAAACGAGAATTTCCTTGTACCGTGTTGTATTATTTTGGGCCTTTCGATGCAGTATGCACTGCAGGATAAGGTTTTATTAATTGTAAATAATCAAGTACCAACAGTGTCAAAACTCCGATTTGTGCTCACATTCATCTTGCTCTGGAATCAGACAAACAAATATAAGGAATTAGAATTTTCATCCATGGCTTGATATGTAACCATCAGTTTGTAATAGTTTACTACTTAGTAATTCACCTACTAATTGAAACACAAATGTGATGAGCAAATTATTTCCAATATGGCGTTCTTTTCTTCCAATTCGTGATGAATGTTGCATACCATCATTTCAATGGACTTGCTTCTAACAAAGAGTGGACTAAGGTCGTGCCACTGTTAATTTAAGACATTTTTGTACCTTGGAACTTATTATTTGTGAATGCCATAACTTTCTGTCATGTGGAAGTACCCTTGGTACAGTGTGTGTGGCATTATCAAAAATTCATAATAGACCCAAGTAGGTGGTACGAGACAAAATAAGAAAAACGCAGATTTACAATAATTCCAAGCAATTTAGACATTCCACTCGTGTTAAAATGTGGAATAGGAACCCCAGATATTTGTCGTTTAAGGAACCTGAATTTGGTATCGGAATTTAGACTTCCTGATACGAAAGTCTCTGAAGCAGGCGTGTTTTCATTCGATAGGAAGTAACAAGGCAACTTTGTTTCCTATTCTGATCTCCGGTAAAGATGAAAATAATCTGCCAGCCTTGATGAGTTTAAGTAATAATCATTTTTCCAAGATGAATCAAAGATTCAGTCATAAAGATCTCATTCAACAGTGTGCCCTGCGTTCAGTAAGGTCCCCAGAGTGCACTTGGTTGTGCGATAACTGTAGAGAGAGACCACATGTTGAAGCATCAACAATCGTCTAAGCGCTTTAGATTGATTACTATTATATTTAGAGAAGCCTATCTTTGCATGTATGAAGAAAATTGCCAACCGCACAATCTTTGAAAAGAGTTACGATGAAGAAAGTGAGATCGCGAAGAATCTAAACCTCGGGTCCAACTTACGATGGCTACTTTTAAACGTAATGTAAAATTGGAAATATTCTTCTGGAATATTGCAAATATACAATGTTTTGGAAATATTTGTTATGAAAATATTCTGTACAAAGACGGCGATCAAACACTATCGAAGCAAACATGGTATCTCGGACTGATGTAGACCTTGAAGAAAAATAAAATCCGTATTTGATAGCGAAACACTTTGAAAAGATCAGTTTTAAGCACTTGTAACTAAAGAGGTTTTATAGTTGACACATATTAGACAGGCAAACTATGCACTGATCTTGTTTGAATTAGGATCTACATGCTCTCTCGGCTGAAAATGGTTTATTGATCAGTTTTTTTGATTGGCAATTGCATCGGGAATCGATCCGATCAAAAGAATCACAAACATAAAAATACCTAAGAGTCATGCGTACTCATTTTCAAACTTTCGGTCATAGTTTCTGTCAAGTGTCAAATAACAACCTTTTTATCAGAGCTTTGACAGAAACTGTATATCACAAGACGCCAAAGGCTGTTATTCCATGCATTGAAATATAATTTGTGTCCAATATAACGTTTTGACATGACTGTGAACCGACAGACGTTTGCCAGGTTTCTACAGAAGGCTTGCATCTTAGCTGCAACAGTTTCACCTGGCAAATTCCTACATATGAGGAAACAATTTCTGAGCAGTTTACGGTAAATTATCATGGCAATGTTACAATTTATGAACATGGTAAAGAACAACATATCGTGTCTTTACTGCTTCTGAAAGAAATAAACACGTACCCTTTACTCTTCTTTAGTCTACCTTCTATAATTTTATAGTATAATTCTTATCGGATTGTTTCCATTATTTTTCGAGAACGAGTTTGACTAGTTCTGTAAACATACATTCAAACAATAAAACATCGAATAACAATTATTGGTGCTATGTCCAAGAGAGCAAAACATCAAATAACAATTATTTGAGTTATTATGTCCCTAGAAAACAAGTAATATCGACATAGTGCAGCAGCCAGATCTTGATGCGCGGAATTCTTACCATTTCAAAACGTTTCACAAATTTCCATTTATGGTATTGACATCTCAAGATCTAAAGTTATGAACTGAACGATTGTCATCCTGGTCAGTATATTAATTTCAAGCTGAGCATGGGTAATATTGAAGGCACATGGTAATAAGATTGTTCTATTTAAGTCTCCTGACATAACTAAACAATATGGGATTTTTTGCAGAAGAAAAATGTTGGTTATATATTTTGTAAACGTTTTCCAATAGACGTTTGAATTCAACATTTAATGAACATATTGCACTAATTCCTTAGTTTGCAATATTTAATTTTAGGGTATAAAATATCTTATATTCAGAAGCGAAAGGACAGGTAAAAAAATCATAAACATTTAGGTCTTGTACCAAGCGGTCTGATCTATATATATATATATTTAAAAAGTCTGTCAAAGAAAGAACTTGTTTGTGGCAAATTTTCTCACTTATCATCCTTCAAAGATACATACATCCCACAGAAAGCTCCTTTTGCATTTGTATCAAACATGAAAAGCTTTGCCAATTTACTGCTTAGCCAAATTGTTTTCGTTATTGTTTGTATTTAATGCTGCAGCAAATTTAACTCAAGTTATTTTAAAATATCATATGAATAGAACTGACGACTAATTGAAGGCTAATTGACTAAGTGAAGGCTGATTGAAATATTCCTGAGGATTTTGTCATCGTCAAAGGAAAGCTCTCGAGAGTTTATGTCCGACGGAAAATTTAGATGACCAGCATAAAGGTTTATATTGGAGCAACGATGAGGAACTGTTTGTACCAAATATTTCTTGATGAAGGTCAAGTTGAAAGTTGTGATGGATAATATTGAATTTTACAATGATTTAGTGTCTCTGAGTGACGTTGTTATGTGTTATAACACACTGTAACATACGATATTTATGACTTCAAGTAATTACATATATTTAACTACTGTATGTTTTGGCTTATAACACAAGTCCAACTACAAACCGCATAGACCCAGATCTGTCGTCGCATAATGCGCCGGCGGAACTGGGTCTGTGCAGTTTGCTAGGAGTAATCAGTAGAACAAACGACTTAAGTCCTGTTCTGCAGGCGCATTAAGGTACGGCAGATCTGGATCTTTGTTGTTTGAAGTTGGAATCAACTTATAAACGGGTATATAATAGTAAGTGCTAAGCTATAAATATCACTAAAGAAGTAGGGATGACAATACCATTGTTTACTTTATTAAAAATTAATGTAACTTTTCCAATAAACTCACTCGACATATAACATAGTGAAACCATTTTAATTATATGTTATCATTATTAAGAAGAATGATTGTGTATTTACTTAACATAGAGACATTCAATGTGATTCATATTAAAACCTAATGTAATTTACAAAATGGCGTATGATGATGACCTTTACGGAATTGTTTATGAAAGAGTGGAAATTGTCAGACGCTATAAGTAATACCTGCACGAAAGATACTAACCTCTATCAAAGCATTCTCTAGCTGAAGAATTAGTACTAAAGAAGAAAACAGTTGGATATCTACAAATTTAAAAGTCGCCTCACTAATAACAGTCTGGTTCTATTTCTCATCGTTCTTTTGGACAACTAAATCCTTTGAACCATAAGTGAAACAGCATAACAAATGATGATGCAGTATTATACGTATTTATTAGATACAAGATGATCAGCATCTAAAAGTAAGCTATACTGATGCTAAAGGCATGTTTCGAAAGACATGTGAATTATTTGACGATTGAATTAGAAACATGATACCGTGAATGTTTGTGGATTGGTTAAAAGATGACATTCTCGTCCGTAGTTGAGATAGTGGATTGAAGAATATGGCTGTTACAGAAGCACCTTTGTTCGTTGGGCATTTACATTCGCAACCACCACACAATCGGCAAACAATGGCAACTCACGATAAATAGTGACTCAGAGGTAGACATTGTAACCCACAATAAATAGCGATAAAGACGTATGTTCTAGGTGTGGCGATGCAGAGAGCGAACATATCAATTTCTTTCATCGAATTGAATAAAAGGGTTATTAATCTCTCTCTCTCTCTCTCTGCATATATATATATATATATATATATATATATATATATATATATATATATATATATATATATATATATATATATATATATATTTATATATATATACACACACACATGCACGGATGAAAGTAATGAGTTTAAATAGTAAGGAAATGCATAATCAAAACCGATGTCCCTAATTGAAAATGTCAGTCATAAATCAAAAACGCTTTTATTTTCCTTCCTCTACTTGATTCAGAATTAGCTAGCAATGATTACCTGTCGACAATATTGTATAGTTTCAAATAAATTTGTTATATACAGTGTGGAGATGTGGAATTTTGCTATTTGCGATTTGACTCAACTTATATACTGCAAAAAAATTGTAATGAAGTTACTGGAAAACAATTTTTGTGGAGGGAGGTAGTTATTTACTATTCTTGCCTCTGAGATTGGTATCCGCCGTGGAAAGACTAGTTAATTGAAAATCTCGGTATTCATCTCATATAACCAAAGTGAACCAACTGAGAGGGAATTTTTCACGACTTCCTAGAGATAACAACATTATGGCAAATGGTGAAATTTTATTTAATGGACATATGTTACGTATATGTAATTAAATTGCTTGTGTGTTAGTTTTAAAATTCTTTTTAATTTTATTTTTGTTTCATTACATTTTATTGTAATGATTATTTTCACGGGATTCGATATTTTCTTTCAGTAATTCTATTTATCTAAAACGTACAAGGTGTTACATTAGCATTATTTTTAGTTCACTCTGGTGCGCGGTAGTGTAAACACTACGCGAAAATGATTGGCTATTGCCAAGGTCATTTCGGTCTACGTGAAGTCTGAATAAACAATGTTTTATTTTTAAATTTATTTCAGAGTGAGAATCTGGATAGGGCTGTTCTTGCTACGTGACAATTTTCATTTTTTTCTATTGCGTTGTTCAAGTGTTAAGAGACCACGTGACCTATCACGCGAGAACGGGATGATATGTTAGTTGGATTTAATACTCTTTCCGAGAGCATTTGAGTCAGTTGTATTTTTTAAACCTTGAGGGCTCGAAAGGTTTCAATTGTTGAAACCAGATTCTTTTTGAAGTTCATTTGTTTTTGGAATTTAATAATTTATTCTCTAGAAAACCAAACGAGTGTATATTTTTTTAAATAAAAAATTCTGGGAGAAAGAAATTCATTGGAAATATATTCTGGAGTTATACGGAAACACAAACTGCGATTCAATTGAGTAATTGTTGCCATTTGTACAACGACCACATCTGACGTCATCGCCTTCCATATTGGAACGTCGCCGAGATTCGAACCTGGTGATAGGACTTGTATTTTTCAATCTTAGAATTAACTTTTGGGTTATATTCACAAACCGTAAGTCCTATTTCCAATTTTTACATTGTTTTGGAGGGAAATAAATTATTTTGTTAAAATATACAAAGCTTGTTGACTTCACTCTTTTCTCTTGTTATTATTGTACGAGCCTACACGTAACAATAGAAAATTTGGGGATCGTCCGGTATATTTGAATTTTGGCTAAAATATTTGAGAAAATTGTTTTTTGAAATTTAAATTCCCCTAGTTTTAAATCCCAAGTACTATTTTACATTTTGTTTGAAATCTTTAGTGAAAACAACAGGCTTTCATTCGCAATGTCATCAAAAGTGGAAACTTTTCTTTCTAGTCCAACTCAGGAGTAGTAGGATAGTCTGAAAAAAGATGAGTTGCTTGAACTTGCCAGAAAGTACGATCTTTCTGAAGCAACATCTTCCTTAGCGAAATAAGAATGTAAAAACATTTTGATTCAATATTTGGTAGAGAAGAATGTTTTTGATAAAAGTGTTTTGGCTTCAGTCAGTAAGTCGGTATCAGACTCTGACCTAAAAGTAATGGAATTAAAAATGAAATACAAGATGGAATTGGAGTTAAGGAAGCTCGAGCTTCAGAAAGAGGAAAGAGAGAAAGATAAACAAATGCTTTATGAAAAAGAGGAGAAAGAGAAACAATTTTAAGTGCACTTAGAAGAGAAACAATTGCAGATGCAATTAGAAGAGAAACAATTGCAGTTGCAATTTGAAAAGAGGAGAGAGAGAGAGAGAGACAGGAAAGAGAGAATGATAAACAAATGAAATTGCAATTTGAAAAAGAGGAGACAGAGACAGGAAAGAGAAAATGATAAACAAATGAAATTGCAATTAGAAGAGAAGGAGAGAGAGAGAGAGACAGGAGAGGGAGAAAGATAAAGAATTACAATTTGGGAAAGAGGAGAGAGAGAAAGAGACAGATGCAATTACAAAGAGAGAAGGATGAAAGGGAATTTCAAATTAGAATGAAAAAAATGGAGCTGGCAAGGGATAAGCACGATCCCACTTCACATACAAATTCAAGTTTTGACATTACAAAAAATATTAGGTCAGTTCCCTCTTTTGGCGAAAAGGAAGTAGACAAATATTTTATTTATTTTGAAAAAGTTGCTGAAAATTTGAAATGGCCAAGGGAGCATTGGACTCAATTATAGCAATGTGTACTTTTTGGCAAAGCCCGAAATATTTATGCATGCGTGTCAGTACAACAGAGTTCTGACTATGATTTGGTTAAGGAGTGCATCTTAAGGGGTTATGCGTTAGTCCCTGAGGCTTATCGGCAAACATTTAGAAACTATAAAAAGGAAGCTGGACAAACTTATGTTGAATTTGCTAGAGAAAAAGAGCAATTATTTAAGAGATGGTGCTTAGCCAAGAAAGCTGAACATGATTATGAAAGTCTGGAACAACTTTTGTGTTACTTGAAGAGTTCAAAAGCTGCGTTCCTAATGACATTAAGAATCATTTTGAAGAACATAAGATTGAAACCTTGGAAAATGCTGCTCTTGCTGCTGCTGAGTATTCCTTAACTCATAAAGTTCCTGTTGTAAGCAAATCATTCACTCGGCAGTCTACTGGTAGAAGGGTATTTCAGCCCAATACAACTCCTCCTAAAACTCAGTCTGGCACAACTTCTAAAAATCAAGCTTCTGATAAACTTGATTCAAAATCCTTGTCTATTCCTACTTGTACCTATTGCAAGAAGAAAGAACACGTCATTTCTGATTGCTTTAAATTGAAATATAGGCATCAGAATCAAGATAGACCTATCCCAAATGCTCTTATTTCTATGAGGTCAAGGTCACCGTCATGTATTGAAGGCAATACATTTGTTGAGTCTAATGAACTCCAGTCTGATTTATTATGGAGAATTATGAACCATTCATGTCGAAGGGTTCTATATCACTCTGGGTGATTTGGCCAATCCTATCCCTATTAAAATTTTAAGGGATACAGGAGCTTCTCAGAGTCCTTTATTATCAGGTACTTTGCCTTTTTCTGAGAAGCCCTGTTCTAATGAGAGTGTTCTCATTCAGGGAGTAGAGTACGGCCTCTGGCATCCGAGACGGACGCTCTAAATACTAGACCATCGGAGCGGATGCCATGAGAAAGATTTCATTGACTGTTTTGAAAATGGATCAAGAAATGTCACACGAATATATTGGCTTTTTGAGAGGACGTTTGTTCATGTGTAGCCTGGCAATGTAAAGTAGGCAATATAGGGGTCAGCTGTCCTCTTCCTCTTCGTGGCTTCATTTGGTACAAGGCTGCATGTTTGTGATGACAAAGTTGTACGATTAGAAGGGTCATAACTTTCAGAATTTACTTTTGTGGTAAGAGATTTTTTCGCAGAGGAGTTAACAGCAAAATAGTGTTCAATATGTGTACAAGTGTCAATACCATAGATTACTTTCTTTTCAGGTACAGGTTGAGTGTTTCATTAGTCATGAAACTATTGAAGTAATTTTGAATTACTGTGCTCAGATTGACGTGTTACGGTATGGAGATCACAGTAACACTGTATTACTTACTTATATTTGGAACACATACTGAATTCCTTATCCTTATCTGGACACATGCTGCATTGCTTCCCTAATTGGGAACACATTCTGCAGTGCATACTTGTTTTGGGGACACATACTGCAGTGTTTATCTTATCTGGAACGCATGTTGCATTGATTACCGAAATTTCGAACACATCCTGCATTGTTTACCTTTATTATTTGAAACAAATAATGCAGTGCTTAAATTTATTTGGAACACATTCTACATGCTTTACAATTACTTGGAACACTTACTGCATTGCTTACCTCATTTAGAATACACTCTGAAATGTTTACCTTTATTTGGAACACATACTGCTGTGCTTATCTTTAATTAGAGCACGTGGCTCTCATTCAGATATATAGTTAGTATCTCTGAGTATACTCTGTCAAGATTTAATCTAGTCTAAGACAATAGTGGCTGGAGGGATTCAGGTTTTGGAGAGTCTTTGTACATATTGTCTATCAAAATAGTGCCTGGACTAAAACAGGATTTGCTAATAAAGTGGTCAGATGTGCCGGAAAATACCACATTAGAGTAGAAAAGGCATAGTAGACATGAAATCATTTTATAGTAGTCATATTGTATAGTAAAAAAACAACTGATGTATATTTACATGAACTCACCCACCTACCCTACAGATTCAATAGTCCTTTCAAATATTTGACTCTCATTACTGTTATGCATATTTAATATGTAATGTGTAATTGACCTTTGTCCATAATTGAGGGTAAAAGTTTGGGTCTACCTGACCAATGTCTTTTTAATAAACAACATATATTCCATATGATTCCTGATTATAGTTTAAGGTTATTATTGTTTTTAGGCAAACATGTTTACTTGGATCTGAGTTCAGCACATTGTTTGTTCCATCGTGGAATTCCTGGCGTGTCTGATGTTTGCCATTTTCTTTACTAAGCACCTTGTAATAGACCTGATCTTGTTGACAACTTAGAATGACCCTCATTTCGGTCCTCATATTTTGTCTAATATTTATATGCAAAGGTTGTTAATATTAGAATTACTAATTTCTATCTTAACATCTTGAGTGAAATCAGTCTTTCAGTTCTATTCAATTTTAATTTGACAGGATTTATTTATTTAAATTATTGACTGGAATTACAAAGTGTTCATTGATAATCACTAATTTGGGATTATTGTGACTTCATTCAGAGATATGGATTATATCATTGTGATCACCAAGGCTGTTGCACATCAACACTTTTCCAGGCTTTTGGTACATCGGCATATTCAAGATTGGAATTCATCCGGAACACCACCGAAATTTATTCGGAATACTCTATCCTTTTGGACTTGTGATAGAACCTTTAGGACTATTTGGGATATAATTTACAATAATATAAGTGTTTACTGAATTTTCACTTTATATTCTATAAAAATAGATTATTGTTGAATTTTGCTAAACTTTTGATTTTCGCTCTTTTCTATAATACTTTAAGACCATAGAGTCGCAACATTACAAACTTTACTATTAACTGCATGGATAATGCTGGTTATATGTACCCATACTACTTAAATGTCATTTCTTTCTAAGCGGGAGAAGCAAATAAAGACCGTTTCATAGCAGGGCTCTCTGGGACTAGTTCAGCGAGCCCTGGTGCTAGGTATATGTAGATGAATGGTCCATTCAAGAGTTTGCTCGAGTGACTGATCCGACCTTCGGTACCGATAGCAAATGTTCAGCCGACCCAATAGCAGGGAACAAGATATGACAGCCCACCCACTGAGAAGGAAGACGATAGAACAGATTACTCGGAACGGCTCAGATTGGGGAAATTCTCTCTCTCTCTCTCTCTCTCTCTCTCTCTCTCTGCCACCATTTTACTTCAATTGTTCAGGATTTGGGAATATTGTGTTTGTCTAATAAACCGTTTGAACGGCAACTTTGTGTTTCATCCTTTCATTATGTTCTTTCATCATTGGCATACTGGATTTTCCCTAACACCTTATGTTCCTCTATTATATTCATTAACATTGTGTTTCTTTGAAGAGTAATATTAACCAATCCCAGCTCTGACTTTAACATAGTCATCCTTTCCAGATATGCTTCAGATATATTTTTTTTTAAAAGCAAGCCTTAAAGAAAATTAGACCAACATATCTGAGCTAACGTCAACTAACGCTTGATGAATATGGCAGTAAATTAGCAAGACATAAAAAAAAGTTTGCGTGTCTTTATTCAGGTGCGATTTAAGTTGGGCACACTATAAAACACAAAGAAAATACAAAGTAAAACATTTAGTGCAGTAGTGCAGTTATTTCTGTCTTTCTGATATCAATGCTAATCCCATGGTTAGTTCCTTAAGACCGGGAATTTAATTTGACAAAATATGAGAATAATGTACACCGACATATGTAATTGACAAGGAGGAAGCCATTCCAATCTCATCAAGCAATGTAAGTCATATTATTTAATATTTCGTGCCATTAATGCATTTAAATTCATTTTACAGAGGCAGTTTACTTCCTGCAGTGAAATATTAGGTTCTTCACAAAAAATTCTAAGGCTTTACTTGTATTCGTTTTCATCGCAGCTGAAAAGATTCTAAAGTAAGGCAATCCATTTTACTAATGCATGGATTCTTTTTTCTCCATGAACTGTACTAGTTGTGCAAACAATATAAAGAACAAGGCAATCCAAGACGGGGAACTTGTTAAGAACAGGACACTCTATTAAAGAGAAAGTGTTAACAACAGAGCACTGCAATAGAGAGAAATTGTTAACAACAGGGCACTGCAGTAGAGAGAAATTGTTAACAACAGGGCACTTCAATACAAATAGACTGTAAAAAAAACAAGGCACTTCAATACAATGAAACTGTCAAAAAGAAGGCACTCCAAAACAGGGAAATTGTTAAGAACAGAGCACTCCAGTACAGAGAAATTATTAATAAAATTAATAAAATGATACTCCAATAAAGGGAAATTGTTTTGAATAAGGCACTCCAATACAGGGAAATTATTAACAACAAGACAATCACGTACAGGGAAATAATTATGAATAGGGCACTCCAGAACAGGGAAATTGTTAAGAACAAGGCACTCCAAAACAGAAAGTGTCAAAAACAAGACCCTCCGGTACAGAGATATTGTTAAGAACAAGGAACTCCAGGACAGGGAAATTGTTAAGAACAAGGGTCTCCAGTACAGGTAAGTTGTTCACATTACGAACAAGCCACTCCGATATGGGGAAATTGTTCACATTAAGAAGAAGGTACTCCAACAAAGGGAAATTGTTCACATTAAGAACAAGGAACTTTGATACAGGATAATCGTTAATAATTACATAATCGTTAAAAATTACATATATACAAAGTACTTCCCCCCTCTAAAAGTTCTATCCTAGAGGATGGATAGAAATTAAAAGACCGTTGTGCACATTTGCAAACGTTCCCTAAGAAAATACCACTGCTGAATTATCTACCTTGCAAGGTGAGAAGTAGTTGCGCGACATTACACCAGCGTACACGCACACGAACACACATGCACTCAAGCGAGGACAGGCTCTGTCATGTAATCGACACATTTTCTTTTTCTGCAGTTGAAGAATTTCAGTTAGGCATTTTACTTTTTAAATGTTTGGCAATAGAAATTCATGTTCTGTATTCTACATGTATATTGTACATAATTTACATTATGCGATATTTAATTTATAGGGTAATTTTTAAAAAATAATTTTTCTTTGCACAATTGTAACTACATTAAATTATAATGGTCGTATTTATATTGTGGATTAACACCTGGCGATGTCTTCTATCATTTAAAATAATGTGCAGTTACGGAATCTATTATTCAAGATTAAAATATTCACCCTTCATTGTCGTTCCTTACTATACTAAAGCAGACGTCAAAACAATTTGCCGAATTTATTTTGATTAAAGAATATTTAAATCCTCCGCAATAAGTTAAAAGCGAGGGATCGTTTTTCATCAGTGATTATGAGCTTCTTATAGATTTTTAATTAACATACGGAGTTTGTAAGATTCAATATTAACCTACCATACGTTTGTGGAGTCCCTGCCATATGATACAATTAAGGCAGCTGGAGTTGATCTAGAAATATCGTTCGTGTGTGTGTGTGTGTGTGTGTGTGTGTGTGTGTGTGTGTGTGTGTGTGCGACAAGTCATTGATGCTATAGAATTATATTGGTACACATACAATGCATTTATAGTTTTTTAAGAATATGTTGTTGTTGTTGTTGTTGTTGTTAGCTTCACACCCTCCTTTAGGACCTAATAGGCCATACATAGCGGCCAGTAATACAGGTGGAGGAAGAACCCGGGAAAACACCAGGAAGAACCACCGACCCAAAGGAAGCTACTGGCAAGGTTTCTCACATACCCACATAGGCAGAATCTATTATTGAAAATCACTGTATGATTGATTGATTGATTCAGGACCAAATGTCTTATTCTCACGAAAACGTTCTTAATTGATTATTAATTATGATATTTTTGTGGGACAAAACTTCTGGTGGAGGCGCAAGAAACAAAGCTTAGGAAGTTCCTGTATTGTACACGTTTGTCCGATTGTTTCGAGCTGGGGGTGTGGCGCCTTCTTCACCTCTGACGAGTGTTATAAATGTGCGTTCAACGAAGGTGAGCTAGTGAGTATTTGTTTTAATACAACTGCCGGGACTTTGACTTTGCAATTGTTTCTTGCCAGTCAGCCGCAATGGATTTAGGTGTTATGTCACAGTGTCGTATATTAGATTTATGACATAACCTAATGGTATTTGGACACATGAATCAAATGTGTTAAAAATCAATATAGCATTTCGCAAGATTGGAAACTGAGCCGTCATTATTCCAGCGATTACTTTAATAAGTGCAACACAATGAAATCATATCCGGGAGGAATTATTATCATCATTTTATTGGTGGTATTGCACTCTTCAGCTCCCTGATGAATTAGAGCTTAGATAATACACGGATTAAAACAGTATCATTTGCTAGGTGGCTTCAGTACGACAATCTTCGGTAAACATCATAAAGATCGTTTAGTTAAATGTTAAATATCTTCCTTCTGTGATTTAACTTCTTCAACGGAAAGAAAATCGTGAATCAGATATTCTGAATGCAGTGTTAGTACGTTTATAAATTCCAGAGTATATAATCACAAAACGGTATCGGTTTGATCCAATGTTTTGTAATTGTGACATACACCCACCCGCAACCTCTGTAGCTTTTGTTCCTTTGAAACGTTGTATTACATTATTCAAAACGTCAGTCAATGATAATTCATAATTTAGTCACAGAGCTCTAGAGACCTAGTCATTTTCAACAAACTCCTCCTCTTGGCCATTGCAGTTTGACAACTCACTTTTAAAAGTGCAAAAGAGAAGTGACCAGTATTGAATATTAGTTTTATTATTTTTTTATTTTATATTCTTTTCCGGGATGTTTAGGGGTGGGGGGCAAAGCCTAATTTATCACTGTGTATTGATAACAGAGTTGCGTCTGTGGTATAATAGAACACGATTATTGACCTTGAATTATCACGTCACGTGACTTTGTGCCATCCACTGAGAACTATCCCTTACAAGAATCATGTGGTATTAAGTACTATGAACTATCTTGCTCATGGAATATTGTTTCATTCTCTGTAGTAACGAGATAAAAGAGTAATTAAAATTTTAGTTATTTAAAATCAACAATATGAATATTGTTTTGAAAACAACTGTTAATCTTGCTCACGACAGCTCAATACATGAGTCATCAGTATCGCGGAGAGACGTTGTCTCAAATAAGATATTCTATTTTGGTGCTTTTCAACGTGGATCTTATCTTGATTTATTTATCGCCATGTCTGGTCATTCGATGCTAAAGCAAATTTGGACAACGCGAAATGTATTCCAATATCTTATACGAAAGGAACTGTTGAACTATGGCAATCTGAAAATAATGAAAATAGTTTTTATCAACGAAAGAGGAAAATAGTGAGCTTTCTTTAGGGTTGTAATTAATGAAACGGGTTAAAAATTTGAATATGACCATTCCATGAGTTAATGTAGTACTAGGTAATTAATGTGATTATGCTAATTTTTGTACTTACATCGGACGAATTTGATTCAGACAACTACTTATCAAATCACTGTTCCGACTTCAATATATTGATATCACGAAATTATAATATTGTGAACGGTTAATATGCCATATTGTAACATCAATATTTTTACGCAATCTAATAACAATGTTACAAACACATGCATCCCTTTCAGATTCATATCGTTCATGTGCATTACTATGAAACCATTTTTCTAAAAAGATAATAACAATCAACAGTAATTAAAATATTTGGGGTATATTCGTTCTGGGGTATAACTAGTTTCAATAGTCAGGTGCTATTTCCGATTGCAGTATTTAATAGCTAAACCATGTTAGTTTACAATAACGATCCCCGTAGTACAGAAATGAAAGATGTTTTGTGTCATCCCGTGAAAAGATCGAGGGTATATTGTGGCATGAAATCCAGTACTATCACCTATTTTTTAATCTTACGATGAATGTCTTCTGCGATTGCCTGATAAATAGAATCTAAAACTACGGTTTGTTAAATTAAAATGCATGAAACTTTATAAGAACATACTATATAACTCATTTCCGTCAATTTAGTACCTTTCTCATAAACATCATAAGTACTTAACACGTTCATATAATCCTCTTTTTCAGCTAGTAAAAGAGTAACTTATTCGTGGTTGAATTTTGGCCGATTCATGCCGTTCAAAGCATCTGCAGGTCTGAAGAGGATGATTGTAACAATATCTGAACACCCTAGAATAGTCTGGGACTCGTATAACTGTTTAATAGCTATAAATAGAAGTATTTTAACTTAATTTGTTATGAGCCATATGCAGTAATTGACATATTAAAAGATTATGCGATTTTAAATTTCGTCAGATGACAAATGAGTAGATTATTTCATATGCATCAGTGTAGAATCGAAAAGTTCCACCCTAGGGTCAGAATGAATTTAGCGGCAGATACGAGGCTTTTGCTGAGTGTAGTATGGGAACATTTCCTCCAATATTCATATCCTACACCGATGCATGTAAATGGCAAACAAGTTACGCCTAATTCAAATTTCCTCTTCTTAAGACATAGCATAAAAAGTTCGGTTTACACTGAAAAAAAAGCAAGTGCAAACTTTAAATGACGTTCACACGCGCATCAGGGTTAAAATACTGTGGTTGAAACTCCTAAGATTATGGCAAACATAACTTTCGAATTATGTACTACAGAGAGTTTGCTCAATGAAACGAATATGGCAATTACAACGTTCGAATTATGTACTGCAGAGGGTTTGCGTGATGAAACGAATATAAGCAGGTGAAAAATAAAGTCCACTTTTATTCATAAGATCAATCGAGACAGACATAGATAATGATACGGTTCACAAAACTTAATAATTTCGTTCATTGATTTATAAGTTCAAACCTGATGTCAGCCAGGGGATCCAAAACACTGTCCACTTGTTGACTTTTCGTATCAGGCGGGAGTTTCCTTCACGTTAGACATTAAACATCAATGAAGTTGTTCTGCATTTTGTGTATACTTGATGCTTTTCTTAAATTGGTAAGGGGGTACAAACAAACGTGTGTGTGTGTGAAAACCACAGTAGTATACATTTTGAACATAAACTTAGTTTCTTCAACCCTTCTATAAAAGATCAATTAGTTTTTATATTTATTAAAATGCCAGTTAATGATATTTTAAGCCTTCTGTTTCCCCAAATGAGATGATCATACTGATTTTTTTATTCGATCTCTAAACTTACTAAAATAGTTAGAAAGTCAGTCATGACTACACCGTTATTTGCTTTCATATCATTGCATTTTGCATAATTAAATAATTTTTTTAAATATATATTAGATGTAGATAATTTTGTAAAATAATTGTATGACATAACTGAGAACCCTTTAGTACTTTTCATGATTTATGTGCCAGGAAGCATAGTAATCAGGTGTCTTTTATCATGGGGTAACATGCCTCATTTCATAACGTAACGTAAATGGGGTTCATATCAGAAACCCGATTCATTTCAAACCGGCAGAGGCCAGCATCCATATAGCAACAGCAGTAAAGAGCGTGAAAGCTACATTAATTAGTAAATTAATTACCATATTATAATAATTCCTACGGAGTGTTCCGTACCCCAGTGCACAAACAGAGGGGATCATACATTTCCATGTTCCCAAAAAGATCCGGTTAAACCTTGGATGTTGGCTATACGGAGAGACTTTTGGAAGCCCACGATGCACAGTGTTGTGTGTTCCAGCCACTTTGACTCGTCTGATTATGTCTGTAAAACATCGTCTGGTAAGTTCTGTTTTACACAGCTTATACCTCTAATCAGTTCTCATAATATTTATTAGTATTATATGTAAACCAAATAAATAAATATTTTGTCATTTATCACAATCCTTATGGTAGTTTCGAATAATCATGTTTTGGTTTGCTATCACGTATCAGTATCAATGAGTATCAATACGAACAATTGAACATACAATACGCCTAATGAGAAGTGCGTAAACACACTGTGAAAAATACAATACACTGTATTTGTTTTTCAAATTAGAATTTAAAATGTTGTTGTCCCAGTCAAAGACTGGTAAAGAATATAATTGTCACCAAAGCAGACTCATCAGTGCTGTAGTGTGTGTTGTGTGTGTGTGGTCACATGTACATACATGTGTACCTGTTTAACATGTTGTTTTAATAACATTATATATATATATATATATACCATATTATAAT
>JAECUM010016561.1:0-58763 GCA_016617855.1 Megalonaias nervosa | reverse complement strand
ATTGCTTAAAATTAGTCAATTAAATGAATATTTATAATATACTGTGTTACGAATATGTAATTAAATTACTTGTGTGTTAGTTTTAAATTCTTTTTTTAATTTTAATTTTGTTTCATTGCATTTTATTCTAATGATAATTTTCATTGGATTTGAGTCTCTTTTCGGAAAATTGGCTTGACCCGATTAGATTCTAAGTTACTTCAGCACTGTTTTTAGTTCATACATTTTATAAACATCGAGTGAAGACGATTGGCTATTGCCAAGGTCAATTTCGCCCGCGTGTTAGCTGAATTGTAACAGCCCTTCTTTTTTATTTATTTCCAGTGTGAAAATTTGATTGTTAGCTAGGGCTATTCTAGCTACGTGTTAATTGTCATTTTTTTTAATGCGCTGTTCAAGTTAGAAATCATGTGACCTGTCACATGAACTACCATGTGATCTAAAATCGAGGCTTAAAACATCCAATTGGTATTAAATTTATTCAGTCGTTTTCTTACACCTTGAGGGAACAAGGTGTTTCTATTGTTGATGCCAAATTGTTTTGAAGTTCATCTTTTTTTTGGAATTTAATAATTTATTCTCTAGAAAACTAAACAAGTGTACTTTTTTATAAAAAGTTCTGGGACAAAGAAATTCAGTGCAAATTTATTCTGGAATTCTATACGGATACATTATCAACTGTGATTCAGTTGAGGAGCTGTTGCTATAAGTACAACGACTTCATCTGACGTCATCGCCTCCATATTGGAATTTCATCGGACTTATATTTTTCAATTTTAGGATTAATATTTGGATTATATTCACAAACCGGAAGTCCTATTTCATATTTTACGTTGTTTTCTAGGGAAATAAATCATTTTTGTTAAATTTACAAAACTTGTTGGCTTCACTCTTTTCTTTTGTTACATTTGTACGAGCCTACACGTAACAACTGAGAAACCATTATTGGGGATACAATCTAGAAAGGCGCATATTAGCGATTTTAGGGTTACTATTATGTATATTTAATTTCACTGTTAGTTATTTTTTAATATTTTTTTATTTCATTACATCTATTGTAATGAAACATTATATGTTGGACTTGGCCTTATCCACAAATGAGTTCATTTCTGCTTGACCCAAATTTACCCTTTTATTTTATTCATTGTAAACAACTAATACATAGCTAAATTATTCGCAATGTGTGTGGGTTTAAAATTAGTATTATTATTAATGGAAGAAGTAAATATGTTCATTTTGATCAGGGTATTAGTATTTCCTACGTGAATAATACATAATCCAGGTTATTGCTTTGTAAACATCAGGATCATTCTTGAAGATTATTTTCAATAAGATAATGGTTTTGTTTAAGAAAATGCTAATTGTGACCTGCGTTGAAGTAGAGAACTCTATATCCTGAAACTGTGAGGACTTGGTCATTCTTGCTTTAAGTTTTAACAGAATCAAGTTGTATGTTTTGTCCGGAGTTTTTTTGTTGTTTTTTGTTTCGGGCTGGAATCTTTTTGTTCAGATGATTGAATTCAAGTGATTATTTTCTCCGGTTAAACAAAGTGCTCTGATAAAATTCTTGGATGAAGTCTTCGCTGAAAATTATTGTGTATTCAAACCTGCAATTATATTTTGGAGATTCAACAAAAGACTGTTGGCATATCAACACAGTAGAAGCTATAACAAACACGTCATCGCCGTCAGTTTTTGGATTTATTCTGAACTTTTACTGAATTTTATTTAGGACTTTAAATTACTAGGACTTGTGTCTGTAATTTTTGGATTATTTTTGGATTTAATTCGCAATACCGTAAGTTCTTTTTTCTCATTTTTACTTTGTATTCTAGAGAAATAAATTAGTTGTTAAATTTTACAAAGCTTGTTGTCTTTCACTCTTTTCTTTTACTTGTTTTAATAGTAAAGACTCGTAACAGAAAATTGGGCGCTCGTCCCTGGGATACAAATTTCTCTAAAATATTTCAGAAACCTTTGTTTTTGAAATTTAAATTCCCCTAATTTCGTAATTTTTCAAATCCCAAGTATTGTTTCACATTTTATAAATCTTTAGTCAAATCAACAAGCTTTTAACCAGATGATCTAAAATAGCGAATTTTGTTCTGAATCCTACCCAGGAGTGGTTAGAAGTTTTGAAAATGGAATCACACCTAAAAATGATGGAATTCGAGTTAAGACAGGTTCAGTTTCATGTAGAAATGATGAAGATGCAAAAAGAGAGTGAAGAGATAGAAAGACAATGGCAGAAGAAAAGAGAGGAAAGACAAGTGCAATCTGAGAAAGAACAAGAAGATAGGCTAATGCAAATGCAAAAAGAAAGGAAGAAAGGAAATTTCAAATTAGATTAAAAGAATTACAGATGGAAAATGGATAACAGTCCCTCACGTTTGATGTTAAAGAAATATCAAGTTAGTACCCCCTCTTCTGGACAAAGAAGTAGGTCCAAATTTTGTTCATTCTGAGAAAATTGCGGAAAATTTGAAATGGCCAAAAAAGCACTGGACACTATTATTATAATGTGTACTTACTGTAAACCTCTTGATATTTACCTTTCACTGTCACTACAAAAGAGTGCTGATTATGATGTTGTCAAGGAATATATCTTAAAGGGTTACGAGTTAGTGCCTGAGAATTATCGGCAAAAGTTTAGGAATTCTAGAAAATTAACTGACCCGACCTATGTCGAATTTGCATGGGAAAAAGTACGACTAGTAAAATTATCGAATACCATCCTGTGCTAAACAAATATGATATAAGGCGTCCATACAATGGGCAACAAATCGATCGCAAACAGAAGACAAAACCCAATAATATTCATATCAGTGTAAAACAGGTGTAATGGTTACAAGTTTAACCTGAGCGATATAAAATACACAGTACTATATTTCAGGAAACCATCTCATTTGATAATGAGCAATATCAGAAAGCTTGTTAACAATTTATTAATATATACGAATTGTCAACAGGTCTAGAAAAGAACTAATTGAACAATACTAAGTTAAAAAAACAATGCAATTTAAAACATTTTATGAAACGTACTATTATCAGATGTATTTAGGAAAAGGAGAGAGTCATATTCTTTCTTCCGACGAACGGACCAGAAGTTGACAAATATATTTATATAGTGCTACGAGTCTATGCTCTTAAAATAAGTAACAAGAAAGGGAGAAAGACAACAAGTTGTTTTTTTTTTTAAATTTAATAAATAATTTATTTCCCTAGAAAACAAAGTGAAAATCAGGAACGAAAGAACTTACGGTAATGCGAATTAAATTCCAAAATAATCCAAGAATTACAGACACAAGCCCTAATAATTTTAGAATAAAATTCAGCACAAGTCCAGTATAAATTCGTTAACTGACGGCTATGATGTGTCTGTGATAGCTTGTAAGGTGTTGAAGTGCCAACACTATTTTGTCGAATCGCTCTAATATAATTCCCGGCTTGAATTCAGCATTAATTCCAGTGAATGTCTCTATCCAAGAATTTTATCAGAGCACTTTTGTATTACCAGAGAAAATAATCACTTTAATTCAATAATTTGAAGAAATAAATTTTCCAGCCCGAAAATGAAATACTCGATACAACATATAATACAACCTAAAAGTGATAGATCTGAAAGCACGGCTGAAATAAATCCTCTCAGTAACAAGATTATATAGTTCTCTACTTGACCTCAGGTAACAATTAGCATTTTCTAAACAAAACAGTTACTTAATGGAAAATAACCTTCTAGAATGACCCTGATGTTTACAAAATAAAACCCATAACCTGGATTATTTAAAATATACTAAGGAAATTCCAATACCTAGACCAAGACCCAAATAAGTATATTTACCTCTATTAATAATAATTATGATTTTAAATCCATACACACAGAAAATAATTTAGCTATGTATTAGTAGTTTACACAGAATAAAATAAGAAAGAGTCAATTCGGGTCAAGCAGAAATTAACTCAAATTTGGACATAGACAATTCGAACATTGTGTTACATTACAATAGCATGTAATGAAATAAACTATAATATAAAACTAACAAACAATGTAAATTAAATATACAAAACAATAAATAAAAAATTCGGGAAAATATAAAGTGGAAAATGATCAATTATATGTGTTTGGTACGTTCGATAAGAGAAATAAATTTTATTTTTACCTATTAAATTTTTGTTACATGACATCAGAGCAGTACAAAATTATGCAACGTATAGTAAGTTTAAGAAAACATATTTCTATTTTCGATATAGCAATCAAATAGTTATTGATTGATTGGACCCTATGGAATATCGATAAATTTACTAAATGACTTGATCTCAGCGACCAAAGCCCGTATTCCAAACTTGAGACCAATACGTTCTTACTGGATACTAAAAAAGAACAATATAAAAACTATTTACTTGAACAAAGATTAATAAATATTATTGAACATGTTAGTAATAACAAAATATATCAAGCTCAACTTACCCCCATTCTTGAAGACCATGACACATGTACGACGAGAACATTAGCGGGAGCAGGAAAAATATATTGTGGTAGTTATAATAGTTTGAGTGCAGCATTATTTATTAGTCTTTAAGGTATTCCAACAGTTTTATATAGACGAGAGTAACAGTTACATTGAACATGATCGTCAGACTTTTAAAATAATCAACTATAACCTTATCCAATACGACTGTGTAGATTTTTTATGTGGTTCATACACATTCCATATCAAATATACCTGGCAAAAGTCGATAATGACAAAGATAAGCATATATTATGTACATGCGATATTGACCAAATATAGCACCGAAAACATGAACAATCACCAATTGTTTTGTCTGAAACAACTATTTAACCATCGTAATCTTCTTATACAAAATAAATGTGTGCTTAAGCATTCTGATTAAGAAATTAAATTAGTAAAAGAATGTTATTACGGCGTTTCAGAAAAAAATATTAACATGATTATTCTCACGAACGGTGTATAACAACTGACCTACATAGGTCTGATTCAATTTCAGATTCAATGATGGCGATCAACATGTTACTGATGTAATCAAAACGTTGTGAAACGAACAGGTTGTTACAAAGAAAGACAAGAAATGATTTGCAAACAGTTTTATGAAGCAAACGACATACGATTACTTATTAACTATGGCTGAGTAATAAAATCAATCGGAGATAAATATTTTATAAGGTTATATCAAGTAGAAAATATTGAAATCAAGCCAAACATAGCTATATTAAACCATTTTAAAATATTACCACATAACCTTCACTGTGAAGGAGAAAATTAATTATTCGAAGTTTACTATCCCATTTCTGATAGATATTTTATATGAACACCATTAAACGAGTACAACTGTGAAACTTACAATTATTATATGTTCAGTTTTTCTCTGTTAAATTTACATTGTCAGCATTTTACCATACTACACGGCTTCACACTGCACGACACGTGTGTCTAAAAATTAGGAACAACTTTGTAACCAAACCATTTACGCTCATGTAGTAGACATTTAGATTTTGCTTGATTAGATTTATTTTTAAATGAACTAAACAAACCGTTTCACCAATTTGAAAGTAAAGATGTTAACGATTTGGACTAGTTCATTAAATCACAAAAGAAACGTTCAAACAAGCAAACTAATGAACCTGATATTCGCAATGTCAACAACAACCATGAGAAACACAGTAAATGCAAATGCCATTGTGATCACTTAAAAATTATTTGGGAGAAATGTTCGTAAGATTTCTCAAATACAATGGTTAAGACTATGACCAGTGCTCTATAGAGTCTGTAAATATAGCAAGAAAAACATATTGAGCCCAATGGCTATCGCATATCTATCAGAAACGCACCATATTACAAGTCTGTCAAACTACTAGATTCGAGAACAAATCCAACCAAAGGTTTTGTTAGGAAACTAAGGGGATTAGAGCTAATAAGCCAAGATGACGAAGAAGTAATAATTTTGCTGGCTAAATGGACTGGCACACAGGAGCTAATTTCCAAGTTTCCCAGTTTAACTAATTTGATACAATGTAAGACTTGCGATAGAAGACATACAGTGTATGTTACAGGTCATAGGTGGGGTCCCTCCAACCGTGAGCATTCAAGTGGTAGGGCATAAACATATGTCTTCTTTAGCTGGTAATAAGAATGGCAATACTCTTACTTTTATGCATTTTTAGATTTCCTCTAAATGTACTTTCTTAATTCTACAATACCGAATGGCGTGATACTTGTCATTCGTTCCAAAGCTTAATACACACCGCGAAATTGTACTGCAATTTCGACAACATTTTCAACTGAAATCACATTCTACTTACAGCACTCAAAACAAAATGAATGTTATATTCCGTAGCGTCCTTTTTATAATTTCAAATAGAAGAATTAATACCTTTCGCACATTATGATTCAAACAATCAATGACAAAACAGAAACAGGTTGAGGTTTATTTAATTCAAGTCCACTGCTTAAACCACGGAATTGACTCATCTATAAAAAGATCCAGTCCATCCGAAGCAGAAGAGCAAATCTGAGTTGTATCGGCAGAAAAACAAATTCCACAAATTCCAGACTAACTGGAAACGTTGTTTTGACGCGCAATAATTCACAATATGACTATACATTTCGATTTTATGTAGACCAAAACAACCATTTTTTAATACCAATGTAGAGCGTGCGACGAAGTTCAAAATTTTATGGGCGATGCTATGTGTGCATTAATATTGCTGCTGTGTATACAAGAATCTCCGGTTGTGTATTTATTCTGGAAGACAGCATAATTATTATTACTAAGCCAGAACATCTAAAATTCATTTCTTTTCTGGTTATCGAGTTTACTGTAAGACCTTGGGAGTGCAGTATTACTCAGAAAAACGCATTCATATTTTCCCATACAAATGCAGTAACCTATAAATATTATTTATATTCATCTCGGTTAACTTCTATTTTAAACATGATATAGATATAAATCTCAAGAAAAACGTAGCAAGTGGTGAAAGAGGATATCGACTCAGAATGATAAACAATTGTTTGAAACAACAATTTTGAAAGATAAAAAAATGCTGTTCAATATTAATGCTGATAGAATAAATAACGACTTGCCAAAGAGCTAAGAGTGCAGACTGGATTATTTGAAATGTATTGTTACTAAGCAGTAAAATCTATGAGCTATATAAACGTATTATGGTGACTTACTAACTTGATTTGGTATGATTTATGCCTTAGAAAATATATATATTTTACCATCTGATCAGCCCAAATATGATACAGTGCTCGAGCATTGGTTCAACATCGTCCACTATTCATCAAGACAATTTTATTGAAAGATCCATTAAGACAAATATACCAGTTCTGACCCTCAATAACTTACAATAAACTCGATAACCAGAAAAGAAATGCATTTTAAAAGTTTTAAACAGGCCAATAAGAACCACAAAAACATTTCAGAGGCTGCTGAATATATCGTAAAACCCATTTTTTAAACAGCAGAAATATGCTATTTTGAGAACATTATTCAAACCATTTTAAAACACAAAGTATACCATTATCGATATCATAATAATAAGAATGAGAGTTAACCTTTCTCTGGTCCCTTTAAAATATTATCAACATATCATTTTCAAAGTTATCCAATCATTTAATGTCTATCCCTTAAACATACTATAAACATTTTACTCATCCTAAAGTACTATAAAGGAATGAAATAAATCCATATTTGAATTTGTCTAGACCCCTGAAAACACAAAACCATATAATATTTGAACCCATCCAGGCATATAATTCATAATCCTCTAAAGCACTATAAAACAAAATAGTAAAAATCATAATAAATAAAAATCGAAAATATCTCTGTCATAACATTAAGAAAGCAATTAAAATATCATTATAAAACATCCCTGAAACACTCTAATCATATCGTGAATTAAACACTCTAATCATATTACTATATACATTTTCAAGCAGATCATTCTTAACATCAAGAATAATAAAGCATCGAAAAACAGATACATATCATTCTGAACGTCCTCCAAGCAAATCACACTATCAGACACTGTAACGATAGATTTTCCTTACCAGATGCAATGCACACACCTCTGCAAATCGATTTTTTTTTATGTATTATGGCTACAAGGACTGAATAAAAATATCGTCTGTAGTTATTAAGTATGATACAATTCCTGAATTCTTGTAATGTATTATTTTTACACTACTGACCCTGAAAAACACCTTAAAAGTAAAAAAAAGTATGAACATCGTTTTATGTGTTTTCAATTTAATTTATGGATTCATGCTCCTGTACAACACAATGAAACCTTATTTTAGACCCTCAGAAAGTTATATGCAATCTATTCCCTTTGCCCCAAGAAGGTATGCATTCTTCGACGTCTACAAAGATATCAAATCGATTTTTGATAATATTATTTTTAACCTTTTTAAGGGATTTTATATCATTCTATACAGTGAGAATCACATTTTACAAGTATTGTTGTCCTTAATTGAATGGTAAAACGACTATATTACAGGTCCACACTAGCTAAAGAACAAGGGAAACTAGAATTATATGACGGTCACCAGCACACATAAATACATCCCAACACTCTCCATTATTATTAAATCGAATAAAGAAAGATAGGAGATTAGATTTGTAATTACACATGACGGTGACCATCATGTACGTCTACTTACCCTCATCCGTTTTCTTGTATATATGTGTGTTTGTTTTTAAAAACGTGTTTGGTCTGTAGAAATAGGTGCTAGTCATCATATTTTTCCATATACTTTACGTTCCCCGTACACATGAGTTTGAATGTGCATGTGCGCGTGTTAGTGAGTAAGGTTGAGTATTGGTCAGCAAGGATATTTGTTGGACAGAATGGATACACATTGACCACTAAAGATGTGTGGGCTCCAGAAAAGTAATATACTATCCTATGTACATAGAAAGCCCGTCCCGAGACAAAACCCAAGACGAATGCTTTGATGACACACATGCAACAACAATGGCCTTCAGAATGGCAGCAACACAAACTGAAAGTGAAGAGAGAGAGAGAGAGAGAGAGAGAGAGAGAGAGAGAGAGAGAGAGAGAGAGAGAGAGAGAGAGAGAGAGAGAGAGAGAGAGAGAGAGAGAGAGAGACAGAGACAGAGAGAGACAGAGAGAGAGAGAGAGAGAGAAAAATGAGCAACCAAAAGAAATTGCTGAAGAACAACAAGCAGAACCCAGTTCCTCTAAGAAATTTAAGGACGATACGAGCAAGAACAAGTTGAGTATTTGTGAAATTATTGATTATCATTATTATTATTATTATTATTATTATTATTATTATTATTATTATATAGACGAGCACATATCTATATATCATCACGCATACCATTACACTGACCAGGGGAGGGAGAAGGATGAGGTTTTCATATAAACTGTTTTCAAATCTTAAGAGTTCCATTTTTTTGGAAACAATCGTTTACTGTTGCTTACAAGTTCTTACCTTATTGTTATATATTTCAACTGGATTAGACGTTGGTAAGTTTTTGTTCAAGTTGTTTTTACAGTTATTTTCATCTTTAATGTTTTGATAATTTGTTTCTATTTTTTAAAATTCGTTTCGTTTGCACCTTCCTCTTTTACTTTGTTTGAAAAATATATTTATGTTTGATTTTCTAAATTTTATCTACATCCTATTGGTGCTAATAAATCGCTTTTAATATTTTAATTCGTTTTGAAGTTTGAATTATTTTATAACTTTGTTTTAACCATTTTCATTTATTGTTTTTATAATAATTTTTCTTGGAATTTTGTGTTTTGCTATATTCTAAAAGCTTTTAACTTTTTTTGGGTTGGGGGGCATTTTTCATTCTTATTTTTGCTTTAAATGGTTTGCATTTGTTTTGCAAATATTTATTGTGATTATTTTTTGACGGAATGTTAATTTTCTTTTGAAAATTATGCTTGGGGTTATGTGATATTTTCTAGTTCTTACTCTTTAAACATTTTGATTCTTTTATGATTTTCTTTTAGTCCTTTTCAGTTTCGGAATTTTGTTATTATTTTCAACGTAGGTCATATTTTGTAATACAAGTTTCCTTTGGTTTCGGGGGATTGTTTGGCTTTTGGGGGTAGGGTTTAATCTCGAGTAAACTCCGTGTCAGCTTCGTAAATATAATATTACTTTCTGTCTTTCATAATTTCCTACAATAGTCGGGTTTTCTTGTTGTCCTCGCTAAATTCCGTGTCGCTTCGTAATTTTGATACGATTGCCCATATCGTGAGATAAGAGGCTTACAATACAGTACGACAACCTACCGCATGCAATATTTTCATTGTCGGTTCACGTTTTCTTACTTACAGAGATCAGGATTCTTTGCGTAAATAGGTTGATTGCAGCTAGCGAAGCCTAATGCCACTGCGATGTGCGATATCTTTTTTTTGTTTTCAGTAAGTGGAAGCCAAAACAGTTTCTGATGTTATCAGTCGTTAGATTATGGTAGGCATAAGTGTAATATAAAACCAAGCTTCAAAACAAACTATCACCTATAAAACGTCAAGAAAATCGAGGGTACTAAAAGGATAAAAACAGGACAATATAATTTCAAACATTTATTAGAAACGAAATAATTGAGTGAAGGTCTTTCTACCTCTTAATGTAACGTATATTAACAAACATATCAAAATATTGCTATTTTAATTCGTAAAGAGGACTATATTATTCCAGCCCATAATGGCAACCTGTTTTGCCAAGCGAGTCATGTATAAAAAAAATAAAAAATTGAATCTGCATAACGTTGCGCGGTGTCATTCAGTGTAATGGTTGCGCATTATGTTATACAAAGCTTCGAAGGATTGCGTTTGTAACATTTATTTCCTACACACACAAACGCACACGCACATACACACATATATATATATATATATATATATATATATATATATATATATATATATATATATATATATATATATATATATATATATATATATAGTTACGAATATATAATTCATTTGATTGTGTGTTAGTTACAAATTTTTTTTTATTTTATTTTATTTTTGTTTCATTACATTTTATTGCATGATAATTTTCACGGGATTTGACTATTTTCGAAAAATCACTTCTCTGTTTTGACCTGATTTGAACGCAAAAGGTATTACATTATCAGTATTTTTAGCTCACCTTGGTTGAGACGTTTTGTAAATACTAAACGAAAATGATTGGCTATTACCAAGGTAATGTTCGACCCACGTGTTAGTCTATTGTAAATAGTTTCGTTTTTAAATTCATTTCCGGCGTGGGATTCTGATTCTTAGATAGGGCTATTCTTGCCTACGTGATAATTGACATATTTTTACTGCGCTGTTCAGACAAAGTAAGTGATCATGTGACCCATCACGAGTGTCAAAATGACGTTTTACTTGGGTTTAATTCTCAGTCTCAGTGTTTTCTGGTTCAGTCGTATTTTAAACCTTGAGGGCTCAAGAGGTTTTTATTGTTGTTGCGAGTTTGTTCTGAAGTTCGTCTATTTTGGGGGGATTTAATAATTTAAATTCTATAGAAAACAACACAAGAGCTTTTCTTTAGGAAAATTCTGGGACAAAGACTTCCAGTGGAAATTTATTCTGGAATTCTAAACAGAACATTATAAATTGTGATTCAACGAGGAACTGTTGCCATCAGTACATCGACCTCATCTGACGTCATAGCCTTCCATATTGAAACTTCATCGAGAATCGAACCCGGATTCAATTAGAACTGTTTAGTGATAGGACTTGTATTTTTCAATTCTAGGATAATTTTTGGTTTAATTTCACAAACCGTAATAGTTTTATCTTGTTTTCTAGAGAATTAAATTACTTTGTTAAAATTTACAAAGCTTATTGACTTCAATCTTTTCTTTTGTTACATTTACACGAGCCTACACGTAACAAGAGAAAATTATCGGCTCGTCCGGGATATATAAATTTTGGCTAAAATATTTCAGAAATTTTTTTTTTTAAAATTTAATTTCCCCTACATTTTAAATTGCAAGTACTATTTTACATTTTGTTTGAAATCGTTAGTGAAAACAACAGGATTTTTTCACAATGTCATCAAAAGTGGAGACTTTCCTTTCTAGTCCTACTCAGGAGCAGTTGCATAGTTTGAAAAAAGATGAGTTGCTTGAACTTGCCAGAAAATATGATCTTTCTCAGGCAAAATCTTCCTTAACGAAGAAAGAAATTAAAAACATTTTGATTCGGTATTTCGTAGAAAAGAATGTTTTCGATAAAAGTGTTTTGGCTTCGGTCAGTAAGTCTTTATCAGACTCTGACATAAAAGTAAAGGAATTAAAAATGAAATACAAGATGGAATTAGAGTTAAGGAAGCTTGAACTTCAGAACGAAAAAGAACAAATGTTCTTGGAAAAAGAGGAGAGAGAGAAACAGTTGCAGTTGCAATTAGAAGAGAAGCAATTGCAGTTGCAATTTAAGAAAGAGGAGAGAGAGACAGGAAAGAGAGAATGATAAACAAATGAAATTACAATTTGAGAAAGAGGAGAGAAAGACAGGAGTGGGAGAAAGATAAACAGTTACAATTATAAGAGAGTGAGAGAGATAGAGACAGATGCAAAAAGAGAAGGATGAAAGGGAATTTAACATTAGAATGAAAGAAATAGAGTTGGGAAGTGAAAAGCACATTTTCACTTCACATACGAATTCAAGTTTTGACGTTACAAGAAATATCAGGCTAGTACCCCCTTTTAGTGAAAAAGAAGTAGACAAATATTTTATTTATTTTGAAAAAGTTGCTGAAAATTTGAAATGGCCAAGGGAGAATTGGACTCAATTATTGTAATATGTACTTTTTGGCAAAGCCCGAAATATCTATGCATCCGTGTCAGTACAGCAAAGTCTTAGTATGATTTGGTTAAAGAATGCATCTTAAAGGATTATGCGTTAGTCCCTAAGCCTTATCGGCAAAAATTCAGAAACTATAAAAAAGAAGCTGGACAAACTTATGTCGAATTTCCAAGAGAAAAAGAGCAGTTATTTAAGAGATGGTGCTTAGCCAAGAAACTTGAACATGATTATGAAAGTCTCGAACAACTTGTGTTACTAGAAGAGTTCAGGAACTGTATTCCTAATGACATAAAAACTCATCTTGAAGAGCATGAGATCGAAACATTGGAAAATGCTGCTCTTGCTGCTGACCAGTATTCCTTAACTCATAAAGTTCCTCTTGTAGGCTAATCTTTCACTCAGCAGTCTACTGGTAGAAAGGTATTTCAGCCTAATACGACTCCTTCTAAAACTCATTCTGGCACCACTTTTATAAATAAAGCTTCTGATAAACTTGATTCAAAATTCTTGTCTCCTCTATGTGTACCTATTGCAAGAAAAAGGACACATTATTTCTGATTGCTTCAAATTGAAATATAGGTATCAGAATCAAGATAGACCTATCCCAATTGCTCTTATTTCTAAGAGGTCAAGGTCACGGTCATGTATTGAAAGCAATACATGTGTTGGGTCTCATAAACCCCAGTCTGATCTTATTATGGAGAATTATGAACCATTCATGTCGAAGGGTTCTATAACACTCTTGGGTTATTTAACCAATCCTATCCCTATTAAAATTTTAAGGGATACAGGAGCTTCTCAGAGTCTTTTATTATTAGGTACTTTGCATTTTTCTGAGAAGTCCTGTTCCAATGAGAATGTTCTAATTCAGGGTGTAGAGTGCGGCTTTGTTAATGTTCCTCTCCATTCTGTAACTTTGTCATCAGATTTAGTTTCAGGACCTGTGACAGTCGGTATATTGTCTTTTTTACCAGTTGAGGGCATTCATTTGTTACTAGGCAACGACCTAGCTGGAGATAAGGTTGTGGTTAATCCACTTATAACTGACAAGCCTTCTTTGGATCAGAAGTTGATCCTATTGAAAAAGAATACCCTGATTTATACCCAACTTGTGCAGTTACCAGAGCTATGGCAAAGAAAGCTCTTGAGAATGATTTTGATAAGGAAAATATTCCTTTAGCTGCCACATGTATTGGTCAGGCTTTTTATGAGGTCACTTTCACTTTGAATTTCTATGAATCAAAAGGTCTTGATCACAGTGATCCTCTTTTAAATACTCATTTTCTTTTATCTAATCAGGGTGACAAACGACAATCACTTGTCGTCGAACAGGAAAAAGCTCCTGAGATCTCCTGTTTGTTTCAGAGGGCCATTAGTGAAACTGAAGCCACTGAAGTATCTGTCTGTTATTTCATTAAAAATGGAATTCGTATGATACAATGGAGACCTTCCGAGGTACCTGCTAGTGACGAGTGGTCAGTGAACTATCAGATTGTAGTTCCAAAATCTTACAGACAGGAAATACTTAGTTTGGCCCATGAAACTCCTCTGGCTGGTCATTTAGGGATAAATAAAATTTATCACAAGATCTCGACTCACTTTTATTGGCAAAAAATTAAAAGTGATGTTTGTAAATTTTGTAGATCTTGAAAATGGTAGGAAAATTCAATCAGAAGATACCTAAGGCTCATCTGCAACCTATTTCTGCATTTGACGAACCATTTAGCAGAATTATGGTAGATTGTGTTGGTCCGTTACCTAAGACCAAGTCAGGCAACCAATATTTGTTGACCATTATGTGTGCGTCAACAAGATTCCCAGAGGCAATTCCTTTGAGGAATATTAAAACAAAAACCATAGTAAAATCTTTGATAAAGTTATTTTACTCAATTTGGCCTTTCTAAAACTGTCCAATTGGGTCAAAAGTCAAATTTTATGTCTGGAATTTTCCAGCTTGTTATGCTTGAATTTGGCACTCAGCAAATCAAGTAAAAAGTGAAATTATGGTTTCACAGAATTTTAATTGAGAAAAGTTTCGAGTCTTCTGATAGAGTTCATTCTCTCTTTCTCAGTCTTCAAAATTTTCTTCCAATTAGAATTTACGGTCCTTACAAAGTTAAGAAGAATATGAATGAATTAAATTATATTAATAGTACTCTGATCTAAATAAATTAATGGAGTACTAGTATATTGAAAGAGATAGCCAGGAAAATAATGCAATTAATTTAGTTCTACTTGTCCCACAAACTGAGGGTTTAAGTGAAGAAATTCAATCGGACTCTGTTGATCTTTGAGCAACAAATCTTCGGAATTCGAAAATTATGAAAAATCTTGACCAGAAACTTTTACATTTGCAACAGCAAGAAAGAAATGAACTTAAACAGTTATTATTCGAATTTGAGCACTTGTTTCCAGATATTCCTACAAGGACAAGCTAAATTTTTCATAACGCTGAAATTGCATATTCAAAACCTGTGAAACAACACCTATACAGGATGAACCCTCTCAAACAGGAATACTTGAAAAAGGAAATTGAGTATTTACTGGGGAACGATTTCATAGAGCCCAGTAAAAGTGATCGGAGTTCACCCTGTATACTTGTTCCGAAACCAGATGAAACTTTCCGTATGTCCACTGATTATAGGAAGGTGAACAGGGTGACAAAAACTGATTCATTTCCATTACCAAGAATCGATGACTCTGTTGATAAAATTAGAAATGCCAAGTATTTCACCAAATTTGACCTTCTGAAAAGATTTTGGAAAATCCCACTAACGGAAAGAGCAAAGGAAATTTCGACATTTGTGACTCCAGATGGACTCTATCAATATAAAGTAATGCCGTTTTTGTGATGGAGGGTTCCCCAAGTACTTTTCAACTTTTGATGAATATGATTACCTCTGGTCTAGATAATTGTGATGCTTACATTGATGATGTCATCATCTACAACGACACCTGGAAAGAACATCTATCCACGATTCGGAAATTCTTTGAAAGACTCACTGATGCAAATTTGACAATCAATTTATCCAAAAGTGAGTTTTGCCGTGCTTGTGTAACTTTTCTAAGACATATTGTGGGACATGGATAAGTTAAACCTATAGATGCTGAAGTCAAGGCTATCTCTGATTTCACTGTGAATGTCAGTAAAAAGCAACTGATGCGATTTTTGGGTATTGCCGGATACTATCGGAAATTTTGCTCCAATTTTTCTAATATTGCTGAACCCTTGACAAACTTGTCGAGCAAGAAAAACAAGTTTCTCTGGACTGAAAAATGTCAGGTCGCTTTTGATAAGTTAACAGTCATTCTCAAAAGTGCGCCGGTTCTCACAGCTCCAGATTTCAGTCAATCTTTTAAATTATCTGTTGATGTGAGTGATGTTGGGGTCGGAGAAGTATTGATTCAAGAAGATTGAAATGGTGTTGATCACCCAATGTGCTATTTCTCTAAGAAATTAAATAAGCGCAAAGAAATTACTCAACAATCGAGAAGGAATGTTTGGCTTTAATACTGGGGTTACAGCATTTTGAAGTTTACATTAGTTCAGTACCTTCTCCGGTTGTTGTGTTTAGTGATCACATCCCCCTTACTTTCATCGACAAAATGAAAAATAAAAATCAAAGATTATTAAGGTGGAGTTTGTTTTTACAAGAATATAATCTTCACATCAGGCACATCAAAGGAAAAGAGAATTTGATTGTAGATGCACTTTCCCGTGTATAGAAATATTATTTCATGCACACTTTGTATAATTCATAGGAATTTTCTTATGTAATTTTATTTTTCCTTATGTATAATTTGCATACGGTAAAAAGAAAGCTTTATTATATAAATCTTTCTTTTTCTTTATGGGGGGAAGTGTTACGAATATGTAATTAAATTGCTTTTGTGTTAGTTTTAAATTCTTTTTTATTTTAATTTTGTTTCATTACATTTTATTGTAATGATAATTTTCACGGGATTTGACTATTTTCGAAAAATCACTTCTCTGTTTTGACCTGATTTGAACGTAAAAGGTATTTCATTATCAATATTTTTAGCTCACCTTGGTTGAGACGTTTTGTAAACACTAAGCGAAAATGATTGGATATTACCAAGGTCATTATTTATTTTTTTTTATTATTGTGTAAAATGTCCAAAAGCCGTTCCCCCCCCCCTTTCCTCTTTCTCTGGACCGTCGTAGCAAGATACGGGCAAATATCTATGAAAAGACGAGCGTAGAGGACGTTTGCTTGTCATCCCACGATGTATCTGGTCTGAATGATGGTAAAAGTTAAGTCAAACTGACCAAAGGATGAGAGAGAGAGAGAGAGAGAGAGAGAGAGAGAGAGAGAGAGAGAGGTTATGGTCGGTAGAACTGTTAGTAAAGCAGAGTGATGAATTAGGTGGGCAAACTTTCCAGTGCAAGGGCCGCATACACAAATTTACAACTTTAGCGGGCCGCATAGTTCATTAAGTAAAATAATTAATATTTGAAATAGCAAAAACAAAAGGTTTTTCTAAATAACATCATAATTAATTTTCAGTTGTTAATATGTTGTTAATATTTGAAAACCGAAGCTTCAAAAGAAGCACATTTACTCGATAAACAGAGTAACATAAACAGAGTCAGTACGAATGATGCAGCTGATCACATTCATTGACATGTTTGTCAAAATTTGGTGACAAGTTGCTCGTGCTGATCTTTAAAACTGAGTGAAGATTTGAATCTGTGAGAAGCGATCTGTTCTTTGACTTGTTGACTTTCATAGTAGAGAAAGTCTGCTCACAAATGTAGGTTGATGCAAACAACACAAACACCTTTCTGGCAAATTCATTCAGATTTTGAAACGTTCCTGGGTGTAGAGAAGCATAAAACTCAATCAGGGGTTTGGTTTCAAAAGTTCTTCTTAAGGAATTGTCGGCCTGCAAATCAGTCAGTTCCATCTGCAGTTTTTCAGTGGCTGTTTCAATGTCACAAGCAAAGGGTGAGCTGCGCAGGTCGAACTGTTGTTCCATTACCTTGAAATCAGCAAACCTCCAGATAAATTCTTCTCTTAAAGCCGTGATCTGACAACTGTACTTGTCAGATAATGCTTGTGAAACAGTCTGCGTCTTCAAAAGAGGAAAATGAGCAAAGTTCTGCTCATTCAGCTGCTTGGCAAAATGTTTAAGCCCCATTTGAAAGGACTTCACTTCCACGTACAATTTATGAGCAAATACAGCTTTTCCTTGAAGTTTAGTGTTCAGCTCATTCAATTTTTGCATTATGTCCACAGCAAATGCAAAATCACAAATCCATTCTTCACTCTGCATTTGTTTTGAAAAGTCACAAGAGATATCTTTCATAGAAAAAAACATGAAAATCTCTGCTTTGAAGTCCCACACCCTCTTTAGTACTTTTCCCATGCTTAACCAGCGGACATTTGTGTGGTACAGCACATCAGTGAAATCAGCTTCCATATCTTCCAACAGGGTTTGGAACTGCCTGTGTTTCAGTCCCCTTGCTCTTATTGCATTACTGCACACACGACTGGATCCACAACATGCTTAAGATTTAAAGAAGACTTACAGAGTGTTTCTTGATGTATGATGCAGTGAAAAGACGGTATACTGTGCAGTGGGAAATCTTCTTTAATTTTATCATTCATTAACTTCACAAGGCCGGAATGTTTACCTGTGAGTGAAGGAGCCCCATCAGTTGTAATACTTGCCATTTTATCTAAGCTTAATCCAGATCTGATTAAACTGTTAATGATGTTGTTGAACAAATCTTTCCCAGTACATGTGTCTTTGAGAGACTCCATAGATAACAATTCCTCTGTAATGTCAAAGTTTGCATCAATTCCTCTGATAAAAATAAGCAATTGTGCAGTATCCTGAATATCAGTACTATCATCCAAAGCAATAGCAAACCACTGAAAACAATCACTGGCCTTTAACAGTTGTTCTTGAAGATTCACTGCATTTGCGTCTATGCGACGAATAATAGTTCTTTGTGCTAATGATATGGCTTTTACTTTTCACTTCGCTTCAGGACACACAACACTGACAGCATCAATCATACAATCTTTAATAAATTCTGCTTCCGAAAATGGTTTGTTTTGCTTTGCGATTTTGTTGGCCAACACTAAACTTGCCTTTCTTGCATTCTCTTGTAAAGATGAAGTTTTTACAAACACAGCTTGCTGTTGTTTCAACTTTTTTAGAAGATCAGTTGCTTTCTTTTGCAGTTCTTGTTTTGATAAATTTTTTTCCAATGTTACCATGTTTAGTTTGAAAGTGACGTTTTAAATTGAACTCCTTGAAAACGGCAATAGTGTCTTGACAAATCAAACACACAGCTTTAACTCCAACATCAGTAAATAAATACTTGTCAGTCCACTCCTTGTTAAACGCACGGCATTCATCTTCAATTTTTCGCTTTCTAGATATCCTCGAACAACTCATTTTGGGTAAACTTTGGCAGATAATAAAAGCTTTTTCAAATGATCGATACGGAACTGTCAATCCCGGTAAATTCTTCACTTCAACAATTTCTCGTTAACTGCGAGTCACTCGTCTGGAATGGCGGGTGCATACACTGTTCAAAAAATCTTTTTGGTGCGTAAGCGCGCTGGTTCCGATGACACACAGTCAAGACACACTGACGACGCACTCAGCCAATCACGAGCGTGTGAACAGTGAAAGACAACGCATGCGCGCGCGCACCTCGATCGACCCACCCGGTGGGAAAAAATCATAGATATATGAATAGAATGCGAAACATGCCAAACAAAGTTCTATTGAAATTTCTATGGCTTTTCCCACTGGGTGGGTATTTGGCATCGCGTTGTTACATTTCTCTCAAAATTAGAAAGAAATTTTACCCTTGAGAAAATTAAATAGCGTGAACATAGGACTTGTTCCAAGGCCGCATGAAAACCTTTGGCGGGCCGCATGAAAGCCCCTGGCGGGCCGTAGTTTGCCCACCCATGATTTATTAGATCAACTGTAAATATATTAAAATATTTTAATTACTTTTTGCTGGTTCGTCATTTCGCATAGTTTCTATTCCACACTAATGTCCATGCGCCGGTACGTGAATGGCTGAGCATTCATGTAAATAGCGTAGCTAACCATGTGTTTGTAGTGCTCTACTTTCTTCATCAAAACTATCTTTTATGTTTAAAGCATAAGTATGTCTTATATTGATTTAATCAATGTGCTAAAAATAGAAAATCAAACAAGAAAATAATCAACTTATAAATATGCAAATGTGATTGCAAATACCAACAAAAGGCATATAACTACATTTTGTAGCGGACACACTCGGGATGTGAAGAGTTCATTCACTCGGTCAATACGACGTTTTCCTGCAGTCAATCTTAAACTCCGTTCAAAGGGCTAATATATGTATATTTATATGTTATAAATGAAATGTATGTACAGTAAGTACGCCGTATCAATGATATACCACTCGTTGTATAAATTTTTCAGTAAAAGGAAACTCAGTAAGCCTCGTTTCCTTTTGATAAAAAATTCATACTTATCATTGATACAGCGTATATACTCTCTCTGTCTGTCTGTCTGTCTCTCTCTCTTTATATATATATATATATATATATATATATATATATATATATATATATATATATATATATATATATAAATGAGGATGTTCGTCCATCGGTGTCGATGAGGACCATTTATGTCATCGATTCACTTGGGGTAGGTCCGGAGATAGCTAATCAGTCCAATCCGGGCCCGGAAGAGTCTGTTGCGGTGGGGACATGGATGTGCATGTTGCTGACTGGGAGATGCGGAAGTGCTCTTCCAGGATTTGCGCAGAGCACGTTTTTCAGCTGCGTCCGCCAGACTTTGCTACACAAAGGCTGCCCAACCGGCATTGATTTGACTGCGCCAAGCAGATCGATCATCAGAGGCACTCTCTCAGCTGTCAGGGTGAATGCCAAAATTCTTCAGCGAGGCCTTGAGGGTGTACTTGTACCTCTTCTGTTGACCACCGTGAGATCTCTTGCCTTGCTGTTGCTCTCCATAGAACATCTTCTTGGGTAGGTGTTCATCCGGCATGCGAACAACATGGCCATCCCATCGGAGTTGTGCCTTGCACAGCATGGTGTGGATGCTTGTTATGCGGGCCTGAATGAGCTCCTCTGTGTTCGGTACCTTGTCCTGCCATCTGATCTTCAGCAGTTTTCTCAATGAGCTCAGGTGGAAGTGGTTCAGTTTTTTAACATGGCGGCTATACACAGTCCAGATCTCACAAGCATAGAGGAGGTTGGGGAGAACAACAGCTGAGTAGACTTTGAGTTTGGTGGCAAGCTTGATGCTTCTCCTATCCCAGACATTTGAGCGGAGTCTGCCAAATGCTACACTGGCTTTGGCAATCCTGGTGTTGATCTCATCGTCTGTGTGGACTGCTTTTGATAGGGTGCTGCCGAGGTATGTGAATCTGTCGCCAGTTTTGAGTTTTTGGCCATTGACAGTGATGGATGGTTCCAGATAGTCTTTTCCAGGAGCGGCTGATGCAGGACCTCGGTCTTTCTGGTGGAGATGGTGAGTCCGAAGTTGGTGCACGCTGTGGAAAAGAGGTCCATGCTCTGTTGAATGCCTGCCTCCGTGCTGGAGTTGAGGGCACAGTCTTCTGCAAACAGGAAGTCACGAATGTTTTCAACTTGGACTTTGGTTTTGGCTTGAAGCCTCTTCAGGTTGAACAACTTCCCATCCAGACGGTATCGGAGACCGACTCCCACATCACTGTCCCTGAAAACGTCCATAAGCATGGCGGAGAACATGAGGCTGAAGAGAGCAGGGGCTAAGACACATCCTTGTTTCACACCATTCGTAACGTCAAAGGGTTCGGAATAATTTCCCTGGTCCTGGACTCAGGCAAGCATTCCATCATGAAATTGCTTCACCATTTCAATGAAGACTTCCGGACATCCAAATTTGGCCATGATTTTCCAAAGGCCTTCCCGGCTGACCGTGTCGAATGCCTTAGTCAGGTCCATGAAGGTGCTGTATAGCTGGACATTTTGTTCCTGACACTTATCTTGCATCTGCCTGGCAGCAAAGATCATATCGATGGTGCCTCTCTTCTTTCTGAAGCCAAACTGACTTTCTGGTAGTAGGCCATGATCAAGGTGCTCTGTGAGTCTGTTCAGCAGAAGCCTGGCGAGGACCTTGCCTGCGATGCAGAGTAAAGAGATTCCCCTGTGGTTGTCGCAGGATTGGCGATTTCCTTTGCGTTTGTAAATGTGGATGATGGATGCATTTTTGAATTCCTGGGGTATGCGTTTCTGCTTCCACATCCCACAAAACATCTCTGTTAGTCTTTTCACTAGCTTGGGCCCACCAGTCTTTAAGAGCTCATTTGGGATGTAGTCTGCTCCTGGAGCTTTCCCACTAGACAGGAGCTCAATGGCCTTGTGAGTTTCCAGCACTGTTGGCGGGTCAGCCAATCTCTCGTTGATCTCCACCTGGGGTTGGCTGTTGATCGCTTCATCGTTGATGGAAGAGGGTCTGTTGAGGACACCGTCAAAGTGTTCCGCCCAGCGCTCCAGTATCTTCTCCTTCTCGGTTATGAGAGTGCTGCCATCGGAGCTCAAGAGTGGAGCTGTGCCTGATGTTACTGGGCCATAAACATCACGAAGAGCACTACAGAATTTTTTCATGTCGTGTCTGTCGGCAAAAGACTGAATATCATCAGCCTTTCGGCTCAGCCATGTGTCCTGCATCTCGCGCATTTTTATCATTGATACAGCGTACTCTCTCTCTCTCTCTCTCTCTCTCTCTCTCTTTATATATATATATATATATATATATATATATATATATATATATATATATATATAAAGTTGATATGACATTTATTAGAAAACTACATATGTCATAATCTATGTAATTTACTAAAAACTTTATCTGATATCTCATATATTGTATAAGCAATATTATCAAAGTATGCAGTATATCAGATAGTTTGTATGTTTCATAAAATATCTATTTTATTAGATAACTTGTACATATATATCATATCATAAACTTTTCTGCGACGTCTGGGTTATTTTTATAACATAATTTGCGTATTTTCTGTGATATTTTGTTGATCAAGTATAGTTCCGATATCTAAATTATCCTGTAAAATTGTTCATAATATATATCTCGTATATTTATAATATATCTAATATTCTTAAGTTAAACATCTTCTACATTTTATAAAATATCTGATAAACTTTATAAGATGTCTAGTACACATCATGAGATATCTGAATTGATTCTTTTGATAAGTCATCTGGTTTATTTTATAATTAATTTTATAAAAAATATAAGTATAAGTAACATTATTTGATTAGGTCAAAATTCATATACAAAGATTCGTTTAAGTACATACGTTTGGTGTTTTTAATGTAATATACGTACAAACAAATATGCGACGTTTCCTTCTATTATTGTCATGTTTAAATGATCACTGGGACGAAAGCAAACTTTAATCCATATCTGATTCAGGCATTTCTGCAGAGTGGGAAGATAATAAATTCGATCTACCATCACGTTACAAAAGCTCCAGACGTACATTTTCACCATTGTTATAAGTTAAATGTTATTTATGAAACGAATCAATCATGAAAATCCATTACTATCAACGTATGTTTTTTTCTAAACGGTTTGCGCAGGAATATGATAGATGACCTAGTGGCTGAATGTGTGTCGCTTTCATTGGTCAAGTGCACTGGCGAAGTGACAGTCTGCATATGATGATTTGGGGTATTACATAGATCCTAGACTTTTCACTAAGTTAATAAAACCTGTTTTCCTAACCTACGTAAAGGTCAAGAAATAAATGTCGCATACAGCAAAGAATCCCTGCTTCAGAGTGAAACCTCTGAAGCTAACGTAAAACTTATAACAGCTATTTTACTATTAATTGATAGCCTAGGCTTGGCTGTACATTCGAACCAATCTGTTATCATTCTGACACAATGCATTGAATTTGTAGGGTTTCTGATTACTAAAGTACAAATGAAACTACTTAGATCACATGAAAGTATGCGTGACCCATCCGAAAGCTTAAGATTCAGTCAAACAGTGCCCTGCCTAGTTACGATACACCATTCGGGAATTAGCTTTAATATATTTTATTTGTAAATTATGCAAAAAGGGGCGGGATATAAGTTCTCTCAAGATTATAAAAGCCCCTTCCCATGCAAAAAAATATGGGGGTGGGTGGGTTTACAAATTAATCACACATAACAAGCGGCAGAAAATATAACCAATTTTATAACAAAACCCCACAACAAATAAGATTTGTTGACAATCAAAGGATAACGGTTGGAAAAAGGAAAAAGATGTTGAGGCAAGGAAACAATTATGTCACCCAATCTACGGAAGAAACATCATTTAGGGCGTAATGCACCTAAAGCAACTATCAACTGATCATTGTACCTTCTGCAAAAAAAGTATTTTTTTTAAAACTGCAAAACATTGATATTTAGATTCTAAGGATGAAACCTTAGTTTAACAGCCTCGTATTCTTAATGTACTTTCAAAACGTTAAAGGTATTCAACTTTGTTCAGTTTCAAGTTTCAAGCGAGCCACATAAAAGAGTGTAGAGATGGGAGCGAATAGTTTGTGAAGTTTAAGTATCAGAGTTTGCCTTCTAACTGTGCAAGTGGCAATACAATGAAATGACTCTCTGCTTCTACCCCAAGGTTGCATAAGGGGTAATCTTTCAAGTAATTTTAATGCAGATCTATCTTGAGGTAGCTTCGTTGATTCCTGATCCTAGTGCAAATAATAATGAAATATAAAGAGAAGGAAGGCTGTCGATTTCTGGGATAATATTACTTTATAAAGGGGTAGGTACTGTAAGAGTCATTTTCGACCCAATTATGAAAGTTCGCCATTTTGTTTCTATAAAGACTCATTCATCATGCATTGTTGTGTGCACATTTCTTGATATTATGTCAAATTCAGTGTAAGCATAAACATTCAAATATAATTCCAATTTTTATGAATTGACTGCGTTTTCTGCAGTTTGATTGGATGTAAACGGTCACGTGATACGGATCTGGCATTTTTACACATCGATAAATTTTGCGGACTACTTTTGGCTCCCTGTTTCCATGTCATCTGATGTGAAATTTTATCTATATCAACCCATTACACCCTAATAATAACAACAACAAAAACCCACCAACCCCACTCCTGTGATTTCCAATCAAAAGATACCAACCACAGATAGAAATGGACCATTATAAGTTAAAACAATGTGACTGCACAGACCTTCCTGCACTCCACCACTCATCCCTTTTGCCGACGAAGGCACGTGGTACGCTTTACAATACAATCTTCGGAAATTATTGCATTTCACCTCGACAACATGTTACAGCAGCGGTTATTAAAGGTCAGGGTCATATGTCAAACAAGGGACCTCACTAAAAATGGACACGATTTTGCTTTTGAAAGATCGAAATGCGTAGAAAGTGAAAACAACGTTGCTACAACAACACGTGCCATACGCAAGCGTAATTTTAGAAAAGAAACAAAAAACAACAAATATCCTGGTTTAACCGCAACAACCATTTTTTATTAATAAAATAATGATCATAACAAGATATCACTGGCATGACCCTCTATGGCATTCTACCCTATATTACTATATAGTATCGACGAATCTTTGCTAGCAAAGATCGGAATATCTACAATAAATTCTATCGCAATTATGAGGCTAATGAAAAATCTTTAATCTACATAAAAGTGAATGTTTTGTTGATTAAATATACTGATATGATGTTAGAAAGGGAGTAAATTGGTATTATAAGGATTAAATGATCATGGTTGGGTATTTATCGATGTGTAAGTCCCTCTGACTTTATTTACTTTGTGAGGGATTAGGTAAAATTTACACATCGATAAATACCCAACCATGATCATTTAATCCTATAATGTGCCTTCTTGACATAACGTTATTTTCAATTCAGTGACGTCATGCATTCTTATTGTTAATTTTCTGCACGCGATGTTTGCAATTCGTTAATAAGGCAGCTGGAAAAGTATCCTTTTATTCTATTATTTTCAAAACTATTATTTTGTAGTACTGTGTATGTATTTATATGTACGTATGTATGATAGATAGATAGATAGATAGATAGATAGATAGATAGATAGATAGTTATATTAAAAGTTCTGAATATTTTGTTATGAGATTTTTGTTTCTTTGAACCTGTCAACAAATGTTATGGTGACTGATTAACAAAAGTGCATTCTATAAACTACCTACAGATGCATGCACATCACGTCAGACACATGCAGATGTATGGGTGTGAAATAACAGGTAACTGCCAGTTGCCCATTTTTGATCCTCCGTCTCTGTCTCTGTCTCTGCGTGTATATATATATATATATATATATATATATATATATATATATATATATATATATATATATATATATATAACTTTGTTACAGAGTTACAGATGATATCACTGCTATCGTATACCTCTCAAAAACTCCCCAGGGAGATTCACATTTCATGCAAACGAAAGGTACAAGCAAAAATTGAATTGTTTTATCAAGAAATTAATGATGGATACGTAACAAATAATCAGGAGGTGTTAAAGACTGGTTGTGTGGCGTTAGGAAATCGATCTATTTGTTTTAAGTCTTAGCTTTTGTCTACCATAGTATGTAACATCTTATCTAGATCCATCAGCGTTTGCTGTACACCAGTTCTTGGCAATTTGGCAAATAATACTCAAACATATTTCCTTCTTCCAGTATTTTGGCGGCCGGGTTTCGAATAATTCTGTCTGATGAATACGGTTCTGATTGCCCGTCATTTCACAACTCAATCATTGTTTCAGTGGCTGCTTCAAATGCTTCTGACCCAACCCCACATTCATCGGAATGTCTAAATAATTATACAACGACGACAGACAAGGCAACTTCAGCATTAAAAATATGACAAGGTATGCTTCCAAACATTCAGTAAAGAAATGTACCGGACAGAAATTTCACAACTGGCAGTCGACTTTATCACCGCATCATGCAGACAAATGGAAACAATATCGGCTCTGTTTCTGGCAGTAAATCATGTTTCGTACTGAAAGCAAGCTTTCTGCATTCAACTCATCTGTGAAATAATTATCAAACTTTTGACTATAGTATAATGAAAAGTTTTGGAAAGATTGCAGTCAACGTAAAAAATCAGCCTTCTGTGTGGTGTACCTGGGTAATTAATATTTGCATTCCTATATATAATTAGATGAAACAGCTTTTGTAAGGGGTGATCCATTTCATATCACCCCTTCCTAAGATACAATTGCACATGTAATAAGGTTTCGTTTTGGAATCACGCATCACTTATTTTCAATAAAGAGTATTCGTTTTACAAAAAGATTTGAAAATGATCGAAGAGATGATTTTTTTTTTTTTATCTCCGAGGTTCATCTAATAATATACCTACAAACTGGGTTTAGAGGCATATCAGCCTAGTACTGGTGCCGAACAAAAAGATAATTTGTGAAATTGTATAGCTAAAGAACTGTGAAAAAAGAACAATGACAAAAATCAAGACCGTAAAACAGAGTGAATCTATTATTCGATCAGGCTGTAAACTTTCTGTAGCGTGAAATTTATTGCATTAGGAGATGCAAATGTTTATCATCAGTCATTCCTTTTAAATCAAGTATTTCTTTACTTACAAATAATATATATATATATATATATATATATATATATATATATATATATATATATATATATATATATATATATAGATAGATAGATAGATAGATAGATAGATAGATAGATACAGACAGACAGACAGAAACAGCGATAAACAGAAATATTTCTGAATAAAGAACCTGTCGATGGTTTGTTGGAAAGTACATAAAATATCTGTCATTCGTGTGCAAGCATAACTGGTGGACTGAACTTGGTTATAAGTGCTGCTAGTAGTAGTAGTAATAATAATAAAAATAATAATAATAATAATAATAGTAATAATAATAATGTTATCATTTTAGGAGTATAAAATGTTCAGCACTAAAAATAATCTCCCACATGTCCTCATAAAATTATATGTAAACTATATAAAGCAGTTAAAACTAATAATCTTACTTAAAACGCTGACAAATATGAGATGTAAAATAACAGGGGATAATTTTAAACAATAGAATATAGGATGGACAGGCTATTCTAAGTTGAAAGAACGTGTGCCTAACGCTTATGCTTTCCTAGTATATGCAATAAAATATGTTTCAAACTAGAAGAAATGAAAAATATTCGTACATAATTAAATTGGAATATAAATCTGGATGCCATTAGCGGTGGCCAAAAGGGACACATTATGTATGGACCAATTTTGCAGTACAAACTTGAATTTTTTTTATTACAGTGAAAATATTATTCCACAATTTTGGATCCGATACAACGAGAGATTTATCGGAAAATGAAGAATGATGTCTTGTAATAAGAAGATAATATTTGAAGAAAGAACGAAGGTCATGGTTACATATGACAGGTTTGGTAACATTACAGAGACTGTTTAGTACATTATGCAACATTTTCAGAATGCAACATTTTCACAGAATGATAACCAGTTTAATATCGAACACTTTTCAGCGATGGCGCGCAAATATTAGTTTTTAGAATTGCTTAACATGAGCGAGTTAAGCAGAATCAGAATATTTAAGACACAGAGGTAGGTTGTTCATACAGATTATGAAATGGACAGGCCCTAAAAAGTTTCCTTGCGGGATGCCACATTTTACTGATTTTAATGATGATCAGTGTTTTTCAATACATACACACTGAATCATGTTTGTTAGAAAATATTTGGGCAAAGAATATGTAACATCTAAGCATTTATTGACTGTTAATTTCTTTAGATGATTATTGTGATCAGTACTGTTGAAGGCCTTTTTTAAATCTACAGTGATAACGCCAGAGATTTTATTTGCTTTCATAGCAGATATATTTTGTCTATTAATTTAGTCACGGTAGTTTTAACATGAGTGATTTTTCCTATAAATTCCGATCGAGTTCGATGTAGACGATTATAGTTATTGAGATAGCTAAAGAGGTAGATATGTGTTTCTCAGTTCCTTTTGAGGCTGAGCATAGGATAGAATTAGGTCTCTAATTTGATGTGTAACTTCTGGGTCCGCCTGCATGAGTAGGACAAACTTTGGTTTGCTTCAAGGCATCCGGGAATGCACCACTTTCTAGAGAATTATTGCAGAGACCAGCGAGAGTGGAAACTATAAAATGTGAAGAATGGTTTAATATGTCAGCAGTTATCTCATCTTGCCTAAAAGCCTTTTCTTACCAAGATTGATGAGAATGTAAGAAATTGCATGATCTGAGAATCTAGGTATAACGAATTGATCACCAGAAATTGCTCGTTCTGATACAAAATCAGACCAGGTGGAAAAGTTGTATGGGGTGTAAATAACTTTTTATTTCAGATGAGAAAAATAATTAATCCAAAGTTTTATTACTTACAGTAATTTCATTAGAAACAATTAAAGAACGTGATGCCTTAATGTTTTTCAAATGCTTTCAGATGAGTTTTATGTCCTTTTCACAAAACATTAAACTAGAGCAATACTTTATCTTACATTTCTTGATAAGAAACATTGTAGTGTTCCACTAAGTTTTATAATTCAGCCAATCTTTGTTTTGGTGATGGATGTCACACCATTTACTAATATCATTACATCATCAGCATACCATTCCGTTTGCGTGCGTCGCTTCTGGATCTTAATGGAGCCTGTATTTTTAACTAAGGATAACAGAGAATCCTGTCAGATCATATCTTTATCGCATTTTCCGGATTAAGTTAAACAAATGATGCATTCTTGAACGCTGAGGATAGTTCATAAAGGAACAAATTGTTTTCAATACGATTAAATCTATGAGTCTTGTTGTATTGTTTGACAAACTGATATTGCGACTTGCAGACCTGATAATGGTCACTTAAAGTTGAGCAGGACATGATGCTTTCGGATATGGACTCCGCGTGAGTAGTAAATGTGATCAATCCATGCAGATATTGACTAAGTTACCCACTTAGTTTTTTTTAGTAAGATATAAGATTATAAGAGAGAATCACGTCCTTCCACTTCTATGATTCTGATTCAACAAATTTGTTTTAAAATTGCCCATTATGATACATTCCGGATTAGACTTGGAGAATGGTACGTTTAACTGGAGCATCCAAAATATCAATCCAAATAGCTTGCGAGTTGGGCTGACGGTAATCTGAACAAACAAAAAAAAAAACATTTTGATATAGAGAGGGAAATTTATATCAATGCAGATTCTAAGGCATCACTTTTGAAATATAATCGGCATATGTATATTAAATTGCTAAAAATATAAACAACTATCCTACCAACGATTAGGTGTACTCTATTTTTTCTCTCGAAACAAACTTTCAACGGTAATTAAGGGATCACCAACAGAATTGTCTAAAATATTTCATATAGACCAAAATATCGATAATGCCAGACGTGGCAAATGTTTATCAGTTTTTGAAGAATATATATAATATTTAAATTTACAATAATTAAGACCTTATATTGAACCTTAAGACCATGGGGTGTATCTTTGGCTGTAACTTTATCAGCAACAAAATATAAAACTTCATTACATTGGGGTGATTAATAACTCCATATGCAGGGAAATTTTTAAATGATGAGGAATGGTGCTTATTGAGATAGGGAGAAAAATTAACACAATCGCTACATTTTAGAATGTTATTTTAAAGACGAATATACTTTGAGGCGGATTAGTATGAGTAGGTCACAAGCATGGCATCCAGACTTAGAGTTCTGGTAAAAGCTATTCTGTCTGGGGGCAATTGTCCACCACCTCCCCTCCCTTTCGAGGACGCATATACCCAACATTAACATCCGTGATGTTAAATTCCCATTCTTCGATCCCATATCGACACTTTATATTCTTAAAAGGAGCTTCAGAAATTAGAAGCAATTTTAGAGGTGTAATGGTTATTTTGAAAAATTACAGTATTAAGAATTTATTTGTACTTTATATTTTGATATAACACAAATATTTGTTATGGACATTCTTAAACTTTTTGATGTCATAGAAGAAACTCTGATATATTAAAAATCATTTAAAATTAGTGTTCGGTATACAGAAAAATATGGAAGAGGAGGAGGAGCAGGAGGTCGACGAATTGGCTGAGGAGGAAGAGGAAGAATATCGTTCTCATATTAAGACCACAGTTACACGAGTTGTGCGTGATTGGTATAGGGGAAGTAACACTGTAAAGCATTAAAGTTGCATCCCTTTCATCCACAGCGCTCTGACGCCACCTAAGTTGGCAGGTCTGCAAACCTAAATGCAAATTGACCCCTCTTTGTGCGTTTAACAACGTATATAATAAAACAACCGTTACTAGCTGACATTACAGTTTTAAAATTGTAGGCAGTGCTGCTTCGCTGTTCTTCGTAAGATTGCATCAGGTTTGTGGACAAGCAAGTATTGACTGTACTTGGTCACAAATCTATCCTGGAGTCCTTAGTATTAACGCACTGAGGCATTTACCTTCCCCTTTTCAGCAGAGTATTCCTTTCTTAGAATTACCTCATTTAATTTGCAACATTAGTTATTCTAGAAAAACATGCTTATCAAGTGACGTTGATTTATTTCGTATACTCATGCTTTCAACCAGACAACGCCTTCTCCGAAAGTTTGTGTACGTCACTTGTTTTGACGCACATCAGGCGAGTCTATTGCTGCCTTGATACCGTTGTACGTATGCCCGGTAAAAAAAAATAAAAATATTGCAGAACAGCATTAACAGCATAAAAAAACTCATGTCAATATAAAAAATTACATTTACAAACTACACTTAGCATTCCTAAAGATTTTCTTATATTTATCATAGTTTTAGTTTTGGGACACATTTTGTCTCAAAGGTTGAAATAATCAAACTGGGAAAAGTCATGATAATATATATAATAATATTGTTTACACGTATTAAAATAATATTAGATTTAGAATATGACCTATTTCTAAAACTTAATTGGCCTTGTGAATATGTATAACCTCAATCCTTTTCATACTCTTTTTGGAATTTCAAAACTGTTTTGCGTGGTTCGTACAAATGATCAGAGACAGAAGATAAAAGTTCCAGGAGAAGGTTTCAGTTTAAATTTATTATCATTTTTACCATTATCAAGGAATTTAAAACAATAACAATTGGTCAGAATCCTTTAAATATCAAGATTCTCTTGAAATATATTATAAAGTATGTATCATGTAAATTTGAACAAATGATAACAACAACCAACCAACTCTGAACAATAGTTGTAACAGATCCAAAAAGATTTTTATAACACTATACACTATTCAAAACAGTGTTATTGACACAGTTTTCATCTGTGTGTCACACATTTCTCACATCTTGAGCAGCTTGATGGATGCCTATTATGGCAGGAAGTAGGTTTACCCATCAGAATATATAGTAAGGATTTATATGAGTGAGGCCTCACTGACTGAAAAAGAATTTGTGAAATGGATTTTTTTTCATGGTATGTATATTTGCTCATTTTACAACTGACAAATAGGATTTTCGACAATTTGTTTTCTTTGTGTGACCCTGTTTTGATTATTGGCCAGTGCACGTGGGAGTCCTTCAAATCCCTACCTTACTTGCAAAACATAACCTTAACCCTGAACCTAAACCCTAACTGTAAACCCTAACCGTCAACAATAAATCGTAAACCCTAAACCTTAAATCCTAACCCTAGAGAGGGATACACAAAAATCAAAAAGGAATTTCCCAACATTGTTCGGCAAATGCTCGTAATAGTATATCGCGAGAACGAGAACTTGGGCGGTATTTTAATTAGAAACAAACTAAAGAGCAGGAATAACTTTGTCTAGGCCAGTGCATGTGGGAGTCCTTCACAACTCCACGTTACTTTCTAAACTGTTTTGCATTACTATAAACCTTAAACCTTAACCCTAAACCATAAACCCTAAACCTAACCTTAATCTAAATTGCCAAGTCCGAAAATCATACTTTAATTGGAATCTTTCATTGAGGTTTGCCTTGTTAGATCCACCTTGATAAGCTCCATGCAGCCAAAAGGGAGAAATGTGAGTGTCTCGTCGAGCCCGACGAGAATCCTTATATGAATCTTTGATTATAATGTACTCAATTTTCATATCTTTTTACTGGAGATGTCGGGCAATTTATTCCCACAGCAAGTCAAGTAGTTAAAATTTTATTTCATTAAATACATGAAGCCGAACTTAAGGGTCTGTTTACTATATGAGAGGGGGGCTTTGTTATAGTCACTGTAATAAAAATGTTTCAAGGTGTAGGCTTCAGAACTGATTTGCTCAGGACATTAATAATGTGCAATTAAAATATAAAATCCAACCCCTTCACTGAATTAGTGGGGGTGAATGAGTTATAGGCCCACTGGTGAAGTGGGTAAACCAACAGGATGCATTGATCCAAGGGAACGACAATGAACCACGGAACTCATCTAACTCATGCATGCATACAGCTCTACCTAGAGTGCATTAGAATGGAAACAGTGAAGTGGAAACAGCTGTCTCCTCTTGCAACCAGAAGGGTTAACGCTATTTCTGTTTCCCTAGTGGAGTTTGTCGACCTATGTGCGTAACCGAAGATGCAGGTGGTTTGGAGGGGCATGAGGTATTAAGTTGCAGAACCAGTATTTACCCAACCCTTGGGACCAAGGTGGACTGGTTATCTTTGTCACCAATCGAGGAGGCAGGTGTTTGGGCAGCTTAGGTTATCGACTGGTATAATTCAGTACGTTAGTATAAGCATGACAGTGTGTCTCCGGGATCTACGATGTTAAACTATAGGGTTTCCTCGGACTGTGGTCAGACTGTCACACTAATTGCGTTGATGTTGTTATTTCAGAAATAGTGCTGGTAGAAGGCTTGTAATAGGTATATTCTTAGTATCAATTATAAGATTAATGTTCATTGGACTGAATACAGCGTAGACAAGGAAAATATTGTAAGCTTTGCTTACATGCACAACATCTTGTATATTGTGAATTCATGGTAAATGGGACTTAACTCAGTGTAAAATATGTAATATAAGTCTCAGCAGTTATCCCTCTTTCATCTGTAAACTTCTGACAGGATCATACCCAGTTTTCAGTCATAAAAATGACGTGCAAGCCTTTAACACCATTTCCCCCGTTCCTGCCCCCTCCCTTTAAAAGAGTCAGTAACAATTTTATATTCTTCGGTGAAGCCTTGCTTCTATTTACTAATTTTCAGCCACCTATCATTTTAGTATGAAGAGGAGATTGAAGTTTTAAATTGCAGAATGTGAATCTGCAGTCCAGGCTACAGGGCAACTCCGCATCAGCTTTTCTCTATAGCTAGTAGTATATATCCATTAACATGTTTCCAGATTTTTTGCAGGTTACAAGAATGTATCATAATACGTTGCTTTAGCTGAATGTAATTGAATACAGATTGATACATTTAAATTTTATAATCAATGTAAGTATTGAGCAGTATTGATTGCTCGCTTAACTTTAGAGTCAGAAAATATTGCAGAATGAGTATGCATTGCTTTAATTACAAACTTCATGTTATTCCTTATGTGAATAAATACTTTTTAACGGCTCTGTGGACCAGGATGCAACCCCTTTGGATTGGTTTGATCAAAAGAAACGGCAGTGGACCATGGAACTCAACTTGCTAGTCCATGCATACATCCCGGCATAGTGTGCATTATGTGGAAAAAGATGATATTAAAAAAATGTCTATAATTTGTCATTTGAGGGGCCTACTCTACTTGTGTTACACACGAGTTTGCCTACCTGTGTATATCACACGAAAAAGCAGTCAAGGAGGCAAATGTTTGGGCGGCTTATGTTATCAACTGCAGAGCCGATGTCTGATCCTGTCCGACAAGTGGGACATAGGCAGACAGGTCACCCTTGGTACGAACGAAACGCTGTCATGCTGAAATTTTTCCTTAGTGTTGGTGCGTCATTTAATTTTCTATGATATACGGTGTTAAAGTATTGGGTTTCTTGAAGTTATGTACAAGATTATCCCACTATTTTCCTTTGTGTGTCTGTGTCTATTTTAGATTTAATACTAGTAGCAGGCCTGTATTTGGTCTGACAAAAATACATATATAAATTCTTACAACTAATGCTAACAGATCCCCATAGATACGAACGTAAAGGAAACTGCCACCTTTCCAGTCGTAAACACAATTATCTTAGACGCATTATTTCTTTTTGAAACTATTAATTTGGGGAATAAACTATGTCTTGATGTTATATAGCGATATATTAGCAAACATATATATGTTTTTAATTAGTGAAACAAACGTTATGGTTTTCATACCTTGTATTTGATATTAGCATTATCGTGTATCAACGAAAGTAAAATGATTCAAACTTTCAGTCGGAACAAGTAAAATTGCAACCTCGTCTCTAAAGAAAATTAACTGAATATTGTTGAATGTGAAATATTTAACATTGATTATGTAAAATCTGCTTAATAGCATAAAACTTGAATACATTAATAATAATAATAATAATAATAATAATACAATTTTTGTGTATAACTATAGTCACAGCATTAGAAGTCATTACATTTTTGGTGAACATGATTTGTATATAGCTGTATTGACAGTATTATAAATTGTTACAATGTCATGTTGTACATTATTGTATATTCATGTAGCGACAACATCAGAACTTATTACATTTTCATGTTAAACATACCTAGCATATACTTGTAGTATCATCATTACATTCTTATGTCTTATACACATATACATATACAAGTAGTTATATCATTAGACGTGATTAAATTTTCATTTTAAACATGATAGTTATTTACTTGTGACAACAAATTAAAAGTTATTACACTTTTCATATAAAACATGATTTGTATGAACTTGTAGTGACAACATTAGAAGTTATTACCTTTCCATGTTAAGCTTGATTTATATATACTTTAGTGACAACATTATAAATTATAGCATTTTCTTGTGAAACGCGATCTGTATGTTCTTCTAGTGATAACATTTGAAGTTATTACTTATTACATTTTTGTGTTAAATATTAGTAGTAATAGGGGATACCGTAGCCTCAATGGGAATTAGCATTACAGACCCCCCCGGGACCGTATAGTCTCAAGAAATAAAAGTACACCCTGGGACTGTATAGCCTCAATGGAAATTGTGTAGAGGGACTAGCACACCCTCGGACTGTATAGCCTCAATGGAAATTTTGTATAGTGACTAGTATACCCTGGGTCTGTATAGCGATAAGCGACAGGTGGCATGACGTCACACTGGTAGCAATGTAGCAAAAAGAGAAGTACTGTGACGTCAGGCTATCTGAGGGAGGGCTATAGACAAACACGAATCAAGAGCGTTCGTGGTTTTAGTAGAGTAAGGGTTTTATATATTCGTTTAGGTTGGAGACAAAATGAAAAATTAAGATCTTTTCGAGGCATTGGAAGTGGCCCTGAAAAGGGCCTTTGGGTTCTTCTTCTTCTTTTATCTTCTCCAGTTCTTCCACCAGTTCCTGACTTTTTGAATAATTCCTTTCTTCTTTTCTTTCTCTGGCATCCAGTCAGGATGACCCATAGCTCTAAATTTCTCTTGCACTTTTATCCAATTGTTGTTAAGTCTGTCAAACTCTTCTTTCTTCTTTTTGTTTTCCTTTTTCTTCCTCTCTTTTGCCCAGGTCTCCTTGATCTTCTTTACTTCTTCTTCCAATACCTTTTTCATCAGGTCTTCCGCTTTTTTACATTTTCTAAGCCTTTTTCTACAAAAGACCATTCTGTTAAAATGAATGTGTCTTCCAAAAAACACCTTATTTTGGTGACAACATCAAGGGTCTGCTTCAATGTGCCTACTCTGACATATTTTGGATAGTTGAAGCCTCTCAACTTATCCGCTTCCTCCACTATTATGCCTTGTAGTTCATAACTTGCTACTTTCATACTTGTCATAAAGTCTAGGCTGACTTCAAACCTCCACTCCATTTGAAGTCTTTCCACCACATGGACTCCATCTATCATCCACCACCAACTGTCTGTCAACTTGTTAAAAAGATCCATCTTGTATTCTGTGTTGAATGGCGCGAATGACGAACGCTATACTTTTATATACTTCAAGCACGGACGTGAAGGAAAACATGCCTTACACTCACTTCACATATGATATACTATCCTCACCAACGAACGAGCAAGCATAAAACACATATTATATACTATCCACACCAACGAACGAGCAAGCATAAAACACACACAATATACTATCCTCACCAACGAACGAGCAAGCATAAAACACACAAATATACCATCCACACAATCGGGATGAGAAGAAAAAACACACAAATATACCATCCACACAATCGGGATGAGAAAAAAAACATATGATATACTATCCACACCAACGAACGAGCAAGCATAAAACACACAATATACTATTCTAACCAACGAACGAGCAAGCATAAAACACATATTATATACTATCCACACCAACGAACGAGCAAGCATAAAACACACACAATATGCTATCCTCACCAACGAACGAGCAAGCATAAAACACACAAATATACTATCCACACAATCGGGATGAGAAAAAAAACACACAAATATACCATCCACACAGTCGGGATGAGAAAAAAACATATGATATACTATCCACACCAACGAACGAGCAAGCATAAAACACACAATATACTATCGACACCAACGAACGAGCAAGCATAAAACACACATTATACTATCACAACAACGAAGGAAGAGAAGAAAAACACACACCCATATACTATCCACACCAACGAACGTGTATGCTAACACACACACACACACACACACACACACACACACACACACACACAGACATCAGCAAAGAGTGAGTGTTTATAGTCACACTACACTACATTCACACGAATTGGCAAATTGAATAGTTTCTCTTTTCTAGAGATCTGGTTAGCCCTGAAAAGGGCTGTTTTTTTAGAACTGCAAATGCACCTGGTTAATGATGACATCTCCCAGGGCGGGCACCACACACGCATCGCCGGCTCCAGTCCTGCTCCCAATTGATGCGTGTGGTTGGGAGCGCTGAGGGAGGTTGATTGGCTTCACTATCCCACTCCTCAGTTTGAGGGATAGTGAACACTTGTTCCCTTCTTCTTCTATTCCACACCCTGGGATGCTGACGCCGAGGCTCCCACTCTTGCCTCTGTCTTTCCAATTCCTCCTCCCAGGTTTCTCTCTGGGGGACAGCGGCTCTTGGTACTGGTGGTACTGGTGGCAGAGATTGTGGCTGTCTTTATTGTGGTGCTGCTACTGCCTGTGGAGGCGTCCTCACCTCAGGCTTGACCTCACACAGAGATCTTAGCATGAGGTGAGGTAGGATCCCTCTCATCTCCTCTTCTTTCTTTTTCTTCTCCTCCTCTTCAAGCCTGGCTTCTTCGGCTAAAGCCTCCATAGCCAGCTCATCTAGCAACCGCCTGGCATATTCCAGGTGCATCTGAAGTTCTAGTAGTTTTGTTATTCTGCTCATTTTGTTGCAGCTGCTACGTCAACGTGGGTAGCAAGACTGACGATCGCACCGATTTATATACTTGGAGCACGGACGTGAAGGTAAACATTCCCTAGCACTCAAATTTACCATCACATGTAACGCGCGGACTTAAAAGAAGCACTCACGTTGACTTTTTTACTTTTTACTTACAAACACAGACAGACATGATTGGACAAAACAGAGAAACGAAGTGCTTATAGGCACACTTCTATTTTTTTTAAACATACAAACACACAAATATTTTGTTTTACTGACAAAAGAAATGAAGGGCTTATAGACACACTTCTATTTTCTAATTACAAATATTGGCAAATTGAATGAGTATGTCTTTTTGAGAGTATTGGGTAGCCCTGAAAAGGGCTGGGTTTTTTTTTTGTTCACGGAAGTAATGGCAATCTTTTTTTACTGTCTAAGATTGCGTCCCCGTCTGGCAGTAGGCTTTCCTATTGATACGGTCTGCTTCTGCGAAAAGAGAAAGAGAATTCTTTGGTGTCTACTCGACAGTCCACAAAACCTCTGTCTGGTTCTTGCTGCTGCTGATGCTGCTGCTGCTGCTGCTGTTGTCGTTCTTCTTCTCTCTGCTTCTTCTGAAGTCTGTATTTCTCAGTCCATTCTTCTTGTTCTTTTTTAATTTCCTCTCTAAACATCTCTTCTATTAGACCTTGGACTGTGGAGAGCATCCTAACATTCTCTATTTCTTCAGGCTTCGGTATCAGTTTTAGCCTGACACGATGTAAATTGACGTAAGCTTCGTTCAGCTGGGCTAGTCTGGAAGGCATCTTCATAGGTTGACGAGTCAACAGTGAATGGTCAGACTGGAGACCCACCCGCTTTATATGGTTCAAACGCGGACGCCATAGAAAACATCCCTACTCGGTTTTAGTGTCGGAACGCTAAGATAGCGAATGTCATGATGAGGGATAGAAAGAAGTCAAAGAGCATATATTCACAGTGTTTTTTTGAAAACAAACGACAGACACATTTTTTTAAAAAACACAACATTTTTTATTCAAGTAACAAGTAACAAGTCATAAGTCACAAGTAACAAGTAACATCAAACAAATTATTTTTGACAAGGTTGACAACGTTGTGAAATCATGTGAGATTTCCATTGATGGAAGTCATGAGGCCATTGATGTACACTACGTTTCCTAGCTAAAGACAAAAGATAGCCATAATGGTCACAAAACCATCGATCTACTTTCTCATCGTTTCTAGAAGAGTGACGATCAAAATAAGTCACTAAATGTTCTAAAGGATATCCAAGACTACGTTGATGAAGAAATTATACACAATATTGTCCACACACCATGGAATCTGTGCCTTGTAATTTCACATTATTGTATCGTGTCGTCTGGGCATTTCTTCTCATAAAGTCAATGATATCGTCTTCCAAAGGGGGTAATCCATACGAATCAAAATATTCCACACAATTCTCTTGAGGGAAGTAGACGGCAACCCAGTGAGTGCCTGGAAGATGACTTTCGTCCGTGTTGATGACATAAGCTTGATGGTCTTTAGGTTTGCGATGAGGTAGTTCATCTTTAGCGCACACGACAGGATTCCAAGAAGCAGTATACGAACTATTGTTCAAAAGGTAATAAAGTTCCCAGGTATCCATTTTCTGTTGTGTTGTTTTTTTTTTTTCACAGGTAATGATAAGTCATCAATTCAATTCTGACTTTTTGTTTGAAACGATCTGTCAAGTAGCCGTTTCTTTGCCTTGTCTCCGCACTCTGGCCTAAGAGAGATTCGATGCGATAGATCTCTAGAGTAGTCAATGGAGGACAGGAAAGATCACGCAAGCCTTTATACCACTCATGCAACACTGCTTCTTCTGAGATGAGACTCCAAGCGTCGTCCAGATACTCGTCCAATTTTTCTTCTTGACTCATCATCATACATTTATCGTGTTGAATTTGACTGGGATGATCGTTTTGACATCCATAACAATATTTCTTGGACAATTCCGTAATTGTATTCGCTAGGTGTTTAGCAAAACAGGACACTAAATGTTGTTCTTGTTCTGGCCATCTGGGCTTGACGACTACCTCGTCCTCTTTGACTTGGTCTTGGGGTTCTGTTTTCACGCTATCCTCCCATTCCATGTCCAAAGATTCTCCACTGTTTAAAGAGGGATAGGAGTCTTCCATTGTGTCTAATAGTCTAGAATGACTTCTCTCAAACTGTTGATTTCTATGGTATTATCGAATTCAGCATACAGGATGACGTTGACAGTCTCAGTGAGAGCTTCTGCAAACTGAAGTTCCACACGCAGTTGACCGGATTTTATAGGGTGGAAATGTCCCTCGTCGCTGCCTTGGTCTGGAGTGAAATCAAAGGCCCACAAAGTGTAACCTCCGACATAATCTTCGTACGAAATACCGTGACTGGCGTTGGTTCCTAGTTGCCCCGTAGCTTCGTACAGGGACAAGTACGATCTCAAGTAATTCTTCTTGGTAAAGTTAGGTTCGAAGGGTCTGGTACACAAAGTCTTGAGACTGACTTCAATTTTGGACACTCTGTAGTGCTTAAACTGGAAAGGATTCTGATCGTGGGCTCCGTTGGAGGCTGCATTACTGACGATACCAACGATTAAACGTTTGGGTAACTGTCCTTGGAACAGATGATCTTTGATCTTGGATCGGAGTCCAGCAGCAATGGTGAATGTTTTCACTTCGACACGTCGTATCGGATATTTGGCGGTCGATCTGCTCAATGTTTGACTGATGTCGTTTCCCGCTTTAGGTAACACTTCTACACGTCGCACGTAAAGTCTGGCTTCTTGGATGATGGTTTTGTACTCGTTGGCTTGAGCCATCAAATGGAAAGCGACACTGCTGCGATTGAGTCTCAGGCGAATATCTACTGCGTTCAGCAAATACTTCTCTTGCAACCACATGTCCAAATGCAAACGATCCATCAGTTCTAAACTACGACCTTGCAGGATTTTCCTTCGACGATCGTTAAAACCCACATTGTGAGGATCGTCATCGGCTGTCAGGGCTCTGTCGTTAAACGTGTTCTCACCTGCGGTGTCAGGTTTCCATACCACGCAAGCATCCAGATGAGTGTTCTTGACCTCTTTTCCGTACGTCAAGAGATTTTCTAGGTACGCTCGGTAAGGGTAAGTATCCGTGCTACTGCTGATCAGTTTGTTATTCAAGTACAAATCCACTTCGCTGAACAAGGAATGCATGAAATTGTTGACGGGAGCTACTGCGGCATCGGCTCCCGGATTGGTGTTGTCGGTTTTGATCACTTTCAGCTTTAGATACAAGTAACTATTATTCAGATCGATGTAATCTTCGGGCTGTCCTTTGATTTCAAACTCGATGGGAGCGGAATCCACCAAAGAGGAGACGGGATAAAATTCGACCCATTGGGATTCTTGCATCGTCATCATGGTGGGTGGCATGGCAAACAGATCCAGTTCCGACTTGGAACAAGCACAAGACTCTCGGTGCATCATTTTTCCTTTTTTTAAATAATCAAAAACGTCTAACTCTCGAACGGTTTTTCTTTTCTTAGTCTTTCTAGCTCTAGGGGCGTGAAGTCCTCTGAAAGGGTGTTTTCGTCGTCTTTTTCTGCCTTGTCCTTGCTGTGGCCTCAGGGAAGCAGGAATGCCTAACTCAGCATTGCCCAGGGCATTTATAGGAGTTTCTCGCCGACCCAAAAGGTCTTTGCCCGTTTGAAGCAAAACATTTTTGCCTGCTCTCAAGAAAGCTTCTTTGGGGCTTTGTTTGTCAATGATGACATTTTGGAGAAATTCTTTACCTTGCGTCAACGCGGCATCTTTTAAGGCGTGCAATCCTCGTGTCACCATCGGTTTCAAAATGGGAACCACTGTACGAAAGGCCGATTTGAGCATATCACCTAAACCATGTCCTCGCTGTCGAGCAACTCCTTGGTACACAGGATACATGACTGACAAAAAGTTAGAGTAATCGTTTTCGAAAATGGAGTTTCACTGTGACTTTCCCTTTGGTGAATGGAATATTTTGCCCCAAATCTCCTTTTATAGTAATGTTGACAGTGTCGAAATACGGCTTACTGACGGACAAATAGTGAGGATTTACAAATTCGCGGCGAACGCGATAGGTGTTTCCACCTTCCTCGTCAGCCCTCGTGGCAGAATCCACTTTGAAAGGAATGACACGCAGTAACGGTACGGAGGTGTGTCCCACTACGTTGTACTAAACCACATCGGAGTACACAAAAATCAAATTCAGTCCTTGGTTCATTTCTATAGGGAATCGAAAATATTTCACAAAATCCACGTTACTAGTCACAACTGGTATTTCGTTTGCAATCTTGATTAACTTAGGGTCTCCACCCAAAATGTCATACAATTCAGGACAAAATGTAACGGCCAATACTTTGTCCTCAGAAAATTTCATCAGTAGGCGACGAGATATTTTGTGGTACTCGATTGTGACACTTTTTTTGGCTCTCTCCAAGGCTTTACTAAACATGAAATTGAACCTCTCAGCTATGGTGTTCACCAAATGTTGACCACTAAAATAATAACCTGCAGGAATTTTCAACAGATAAGTGGTTCGTTTAGTTATGGGGTTTGGTGTTTTGATAAAGTCAGCTACACCACCACCACTAGCACGTTCATCCATGGCTTGTTGCACTTGTTCGTCCCAAACTTCTATCGTCAAAGTGTTTTGATTTTCGATGATGTTTTTGATTTGTGTAGGGTGAATCATTTCCACCAAAGCCACTTCCCAATGGGCTTCGTGATCCAATCGGATGGCCCGAGGTAATTTGGCCGAGAAACAGCACAAAGTGTTATTGGGAAACACCTCCATGGAACTGTCACTGGGTAACGTTAAGTAAAATTGGTTGTTCATAATTCCACAGTTCTAGTGTCCGAGGAGTCACTGGAAGTTAGAGGAGTGTCTAAAAGAGGATGATTAGGGTGACTGTTGGAACTGACGTTGGACACAAGACTCTCGTTGTTGTTGTTTCCGTTAGAGGAATATTTCAGAGACGGATTGGGAAGAAGGTAACCGATGCAACTGCTGATTAAAATGGTCCACAATTTTTTATCTCCTTGTTGCAAACTCAAATTGGCAATGGCAGCACCGATGACACAATACACCACAAAGATTTGGCAGAAAAAGACGATTTGAGTTTTAGGCACACGTTCTCCACACCACACCAACAAGGGTTGTTTTTGTAGATCTTGCAGAGAAGAACTGGGGGAAGGAGTGGTCACTGCAGTAGCTGAGACTGTGTTGTTGAAGGGCATGATGGTCACTTCTTTTTATAGTCGATGAGTTGCGAAGCGTCGATCCAAGAGTCAAAACTGGGAGGATATCCTTTCCAACGTACTTTGACTTCTTTGACACGTTTCTTTCCTACTTTACGAGTTCTTCGATCGAGAATGCTTTCGATCTCGTACACGTCGTCTTCTTTTTTGGTCACACGTTGTAACTCGGGTAAGTAAAACGTTCCTTTTAACACTTCTCCGTTCATGTCTTCTAATTTATAGACGGGAGGATAACGACCACGCACACGTTCAGTGACACGAAACAATTCAGTGGTCCAATTGGGTAAGTAACCTTTGTCGAAAGTGCGTTTGGTTTTGCCAATGCGTACCCAATCTCCTGTGACCAACACTCCACCTTTCGTGGGGACAGGCACTGTCGTGGACGGTCCAAACAGGCGCTCGAAGACGGTCACTTCGTTATCGGAAGTCACTTCTTGGGGGGCACGTCCAATGCTCCGATGGTAAGATTGGTTGTACGATTGGACGAGGTGTGGCAAGACGTCAATGTACTTGAGAGTGTGTTGATGCGTAAAATATTTCCACATGCGTTCTTTCAAGGTACCTTGAAAACGTTCCACGATGCTGGCTTTGGTTTCGGGATTCTCGGTGGTGAAAAAATGAATGTCATGTTTCTTCAATTCTTTTTGGAAAGCTTGATTTAGAAATTCGGTGCCTTTGTCCGTTTGCCATCGAAGAGGGTGACGACCACTTTGTTTCAACACCAGTTTGAGGGCTCGCACTAACTCACTGCTCGATTTGAAAGTCAATGGTACGACCCAAGCAAATTTGGAAAAGACGTCGATGACACAAAACAAATATTTGTAGCCACGATTGTAGGTGGCTAAATGAGAGACATCGGCTAAATCGGCTTGCCATTGGTGATCGATACCCTCCACTTGGGTGCGACTTCTGGAAATTTTCGTCGAATGGGTTTGTGTAAGGTGTACGTGGCTTGTTCTTGTAACCAGCGTTGCACCTGAGGTAAACGGATACTTTTCAGTCGAGTTTTGGCAGCACGATACAATTTCTGAACTCCTCCGTAACCAGCAGGATGAGCTGGATCGTAGTAAATGCTGGTTAACACCTTTTCCATGTTTTAATAAGTGATCCAATTTTCACGAGTGCTAGTCTGAATGGAAGGAGGGGGTGGTTTGGAAACGGTCTTTCGTGTTCGATGAGCCACGGGCGTAGAAGTGGAAGGTAGTGGTGGTGGTGGTGGTGGTAATGGAATGGCTTTGGTCTTCTTTTCTTTTTTCACTTCTGGTTTCCCTTCTTTCTTTTTTACCTCTGTCGAAGGTGGAGTAAACATCATCTTTTTAACCCAAGCTTTAAGTTCTTCTCGTTGCGGTGTAGGGGAAGGGGTCAACAAGGACGCTGCAATCTTACTAGGGATGGGAGCTGCTGACGGTGTTTGAAAAACTTCTCGTGCCTCTTCTTCCTCAGGCCTTCGTGGGGTTGTGTCTGTCTTGACCACTGGTGGTAGTGGTGGTGGTGGTGGTGGTGGTGGTGATGGACTTTTCATCAAGGCCTTAAAATCTTTCAGAGTGGGTGGAGCTGTTTCGTCTAAAGCTTTCTGGTGAAAGAGTTGCAGTCGTTGCAATAATTGACCGTACCGTTGCGATTTTTCCGCTTCTGATAAATCGCTGCGATCCATCAACGATTGCAATTCGTGTTGTAACTGGGACATCTCGGTCAAATGAGGATTGGGAGGTAAACGTGGGGTTCGTTGTTCTTGCCAACGATGGTATTCCATCCATCGTTTGTAAGGGACTAAAGCTAGTTTTCGTCCTTCCATCAGATTTCAAAGATTACGTCTGAGATCTTTTGACTTCTAAGCTCCCTTTTATCTTCTTGGTCCTTTTTATCTTCATCCTCCCATGTTTCCCAATACTCCTTGCAGCAAGGGTCCTCCTATTGTTCCCATTACTCCTTTCAGTAAGGGTCCTCCTATTGTACCCATGACTCCTTTCAGTAACATGGGTAAAAAGGGTAAAATTCCTCCGCGTTGCACCAACATCTTTTTCTTTTGACGAATAGGTATTTTCTTTTGGATCATTTGACGAAGAACGTGTCGATGTTTGCCTAAGCATTCTTTCTGGTGTTTAGACAAAGGTATTGTGCCTTTCAAGACATTCAGACAACATTCGCACACGGTATCAATAACATCTTTGGAGGCCGTTTGAATGAGTTTTTTTCGCATGGGTGGAGAAGCTTTGGACAGGACGGACAACATGTCCCAATGTTTGGCTAAACGAGGTGGCAGTCCTTTCCTTTTCTTTCCTTTGGAGGTAGAAGAGGAATGTCTTTTTTGGGGTGACATCTTTCTCGGTGGGTTTGTTGGTTCCGTGGCATACAACAAAAAAAAATTCACTAACGTCAATGACTTGTCGCACGGTCTTTTATCCCTTTTTGGGGAACTATCGCTTCGTCATAAAGGTAACAATGTGTTTTCCAAAATCGCGAAAGAATCCTCCTCTTTGGTGACTCCTCTTTTTCTTTGGACGAGTGTGCCTCTTTTGAGGGTGAAGCCGATGTTTGGCTAAACGTTTTTTAGGATGACGTGACTGTCTTTTTCGTTTTCCTTTTCCTTTTTGGACCGAAGAAGAAGAACGACGATGGTAACGGTGTACACTTCTTGGAGGGGACATCTTTGGACGTGCAGCAGCACAAAAAACACTGATCCGTATGGTTTGCCTCAGGTCATTTTATACTGGAATGCGTCGCCACTGATTGTCTCTACGTCGTATCAACTTGATGACAGGTAACACACGCCGTGGAGGAGTTCGCAACGGACTAAATCGAGACAGTTCTTGCTTGGACAAATCCAGTAAACTCTGTAACACACCCGTTCTCTCTTGGACTTTGACTTTGGGGACAGGTACTTTGTGAGCAGCGGCTACAGCCGCTAAAGAGGAAGAGGGTGTCACTGCTGGAGGAGAAGTTGTTGGAGACACTCTCTTGTGAGTAGAAGCTGTTTTCTGTGGGCTTTTCTTTTTCTTTTTCTGAGGCTGTGACCTGGTCTTGACACCCTTGCTCTTTTTCTTTTTCTTCTGGGTACGTTTGGGTGTGGCTTTTTTCTTGGGGACAACTTTGGGAGCATTAGGATCCCATTTTAAGAGGGAACGAATGATGACACCTCCTAAAGATCCACTTCCTCCAGGTTTCAAAATGATTTGCTTTTTGGTTTGAGTGTCGATGCGAGGATCGGCTAGTTGCGTCAAGGCAACTTTGTTTCTCTCAAAAAAACGTTTGGTTTGATGTGGAATCTGAATGATGCCTTGCAGTAATTGACGTGCTGTCACCGTAAACCATCGTAAGACTTCTTTGAGACTAGCTTCTAAGACACGAGCACGTATTTGTGGATTTTTTTCGCGACTGATGCCGTACAAGGCACGAATCAATTTAATGGGAAGATGAGACTGAAGGGACGTCATGTTGACAATGTGTGAGACAGAGTCCAAGGGACCGAGGTTTTTATAGATTTTTGGGGGTGATTAAGTCGACGGCGAGGACGTGTACAAGATAGGTCCTCCGTCTTGGCACCAGGGGTGAAACAGATGGGTAGGAAATCGCAAATAATCGGGAGTAGTGGGTTTTAAATCCACGAGTAAATAAGCGTGTGGGGTTTGAGTGGCATCGTCGTACGCATGAATCAGCCAAGGCGTTCCTAACTGTTTGGCTAAGACTTGTACTTGCGATTTATCTCTAGGGCTTTTAAACAACACCACGTAATGAGCATTGAGACTGATGGTACGATGGGCTTTACTTTGTTGAAACAAATTTTGGGTGATGTAAATGACACTGGCATTACGATGATGCCCTTTGCGCGTAAACCAGAGTTTAATTTCTTCTTCGTCTTCTCCTAACATGTCGTCAAAAATAACCAAATGAGTTTGACTAGGGTCAGACACGATTCCGTCGTCTTCGACAGGAATGCCTTCCACAAAGACGATGGAATCGCCTTGACTTTCTCGCAGAAGGCTGTACGCCGATTGCCACTCTTTATAGCACCACACGATTCGTTGAGGAGGACGATCGATCAAATGATGTTTATGTTCGATCAAACGTTTGACAAATTCGGTTTTGCCTGAACCGCTTGGTCCAGCAATGAGCATGTTAAAGGGATGGCGAAGATACAAGGCCTCCCAACTAGTCCGATCTACGTGTTCGTCAATGACTTTGACAGTGGAGGAAGAGGGAGCAGAGACAGTAGAGGTAGCCATAGTAGTAGTAGTGTAATAAAATGTCACTTGTGACACGAAGACAGACAAGACAAGAGTTTTTATACTTTTTCAGGACACGTTTATTGTCATCTTTATTAGTGAACAACACGAAAGACAAAAATACATAAAAGCCATATGGTTAAGTACAGGAATAAAAAACACAACAAAACGACCATAGTGGAATATAAACAAGTCTCTGTACAACATTTTTTTTGATCAAGAGGTGAAATCGTAGGAGTAGTGTGTAATGTTCTGAGAGTCTGTACATTCCTTGGTTCAGTCACACAAATGTCCTCCCGCAATGGTCTTTCAGGAATGTCGATGACAGTCTTGTCCTGAAGAGAGTGGCTTTCCTCGGAGACAGACTGTTCTTCTGGTATTGTCACTAACACAGGTTTAAAAGTGACTTTTTTCACGGAACGTTTTAATGTTTTAGGATTACAAACCTTTGGCATAGTGTGCCACTTCTTTAGTCCAAGCCTCAAACCCCAAACTTTTCCAGTCACGTACATCTGTCCAGTGAGGGTGTAAGTCACAAGCTACACACACGTCGTCGTACACATCTTCAGTGCCTAAAAGTTGACGAATCTTGTTTTCCCGTAGAGGTTGAGAAGTATCCAAATGAAAGCGCAAAGCTTTGAGCAGAATGAGTCTCTCGTGGACATTTTAAGGGATCACTTTCATGTTTTGTTTTGGAGTAATAGGTACTGTTCGTACAGAGTCCACAAAGAATCAGCTGGTAAACAAAATCCCAGAAAGCAAGTCACTAAGACACACACTACACGTCGACCCCAATTCAATGGAGACAGTTCTCGTAATAGGTGTTGGTAATCCTCCACCGTTTGAATACTCTCATTGATTTCCTTCCACGGAATCTGTTGTATCACGAATGATAAAGGTCGTGGCATGGTAGAACGTTTTTATACCTCTTTTCTCTTACCTCAGTCACTTCTTCTAGAGTGAAAGTAATGAACGTAGTGAGTAATTTCTGACCACTGCCATTCCAGGAAACGGTCAAGAATGTCAATAAAATCTTCAAATGTAAATGGTCTAAAGCGAAATAGTAGAACGAACGCACCCTTGATCCAGAGAAATCGAACTTGTTTGTTGACTTTGGTCAATTTCCTCTTGTGAATTTCTCGACACAAAAGTTCTACAGTCACTAATTGAGATTTGGCTCTGGCAAGTCCCTGCCAAATGTCCTTGTAGATCTTCTCTTGCAATTCGATTGGTAATGTTTGAAGATTATTTTCTACATGGAGTTTAAATAATTGTCTAGGGGTTGTCCAACGTTTGACTCCTAACTCCGTAGCTAGCTTTTTACACGACATGGTAGGGCCACTTCAATGACGAGGTCCCACTAAAGGTAGGTAGTGACACTCCGGAGACCATCGAGCATGTTCCAGGTAAGCGCAATCTTTCTTCTCCCACTGGTGAAGTGAGACACCGCAACTGAAGCACTTGACTTTATCTCCTTCGCCCAAGTAGATAAATCCAGCTCTGGCTAATTCTTCGGGGGTAGGTCCTCCTAGATATTTTGGCCATTTTCCTTGGAAGGTTTGCAATCGACTTTCAAAATCACAGTATTCTGGCAAATGCACAGGGAACGAATATTCGTCTTTCACAGGTTCATTTCGATGAGGGTACGGTGAAATCCTTAGGAGTTTGCTCAGTTTTACATGACATCCGTAAGGTGGTAGTCGCATGGTTTCCTGTGGAGGTGGACATCCACCATGAAAACCAGTCAAGTGAAAAGGTGTGCGATAACGAGTGGCATCTGTTTCACATCCGTCAGGTTTGACACGTACAGCATCACTTTCCATGGTAGGTATGGTAGTAGGAGTAGTAGTTATAGCAAAGTTCCCATGATGATGTGGTACTGAATCACTAAGGTCATAGCGTACGGCATCCCTACCATCGCAAGGCACAGCATCGTACTTGAGTTTACTCTTACTGGATACTTGCTGTGTGAATGGATTCATCTTTCTCGCTTAGCAATGGTAGTCACAATGAACTATCGACCTTGAACGTTGTCCCTTTTTATATGCTGACCAATATCGGCATGACCGTACGGTAAAGTGAAGTGGTTGGGAAGCCGAACTCGCTTCTGGTACACGATTTGATAAACTTTTTCCAAGGGTCGACTGACGATTTGGTGTGTGGGTAAACGTACAATCTTGTGCGGTTCGTGGGTGGTCACTTTAAAGTTTCGATCCTGTCCAGACTGCAAGGCTTCTTTCAATATGCTAAAGTTCACCACTCGACTGGTGCGATAATTGAGAGTCAATCCTTTCACTTTACACTCCGTGTGCACATCTCCTTGATTGTTCCGGTATTCGTAGCCGTAATTTTTGGGACCGCCACTTGCAAAACTTAGAATCTTGTGGTCGGGATGCTCGTCCGTCCAGGCTCCTAAACGGTCTCCTTCGATGACAGGGTGAAGTTGACCCAGGCGATCAATGTAGATGCAACTGTCCGTGTCAAAATACAGCACACGATCTCCTAACAGTTCTAATGCTTCGTACAGTTTTAAGCGAGCATGGGCTGTCACGTAAGCCGCAATGATGACATTTCCAAATTCGTCGGCTTCTACAAAGTCCAGTTCTTCTTCGTAATTGACTAAGATCAAGTCCTCACGAACGACGTCCACGTGTTTCATGTATTTGGTTTTGTCGTGAATCATCTGCAAGTAACGGGAAGGTTCTGTCAAATACTCCGTCTTGGGTAAACACGGTCGTTGTGCCATTTTGCCCCACAAACAATTCAACATCACTTTGGCAAACGATCGCCTTCCTTCGTTTTTCTCGATGTGGTCTAAAGTGATGCCTTCCTGCTTCCAGTATTTCTCTTTGAACTTTGTTTGGTCTTCGGGAGTGTGACACCAGGAAGGATATCCGCTAGCTTCTTGTTTCAGTTTCAAAAAGGCATTCACGTAGTCTGCAAAAATGCCTTTTTGAGAATCGTCGCCCTTGTGGTATTTTTCTGTCTTGGGAAAGTGGTAAATTTCGTACACTTCTAACAGTTGGTATCCCAAGTCCAGAGCTTTAAACAATTCCACGCTGACCCACGTTCCCGTCAAGGCTCGTTCTTCCTGAGTGTGCTGACAAGGGTGGTCTTGGTTGCACGTTTCAGCACAAGTACGACACAAGGGAAACATCAGTTTTCCTTGGCAATGATGTGGTAAAACGGGATGGTACAAGTTCGTGGGAGGCAAGACTTTACACTTGATCAATCCTTCGTATTGTCGAATATTGTCCACGTCGATGTGTTCGTCAGCAATTGTGGGTGCCCTGCGGGAAAGTGGCAATATTTGCACACGTACGGATACAGAGAACACACGTCCAAGTATTTGATTTCTTCTCCTTTCTCCTCGTCGACTTGGTACAGCAAACAGGTGGCATTCGTTCGTCCTCCGTACAAACTATCCCGTGGGTTCAGAGGGTCCACTAGCTTGTAACTTTCCACGATGCGCTTAAACTCGTGATCAGTTTTCAATCGCTGATCGTACTCGTGTTCCCACATTTCCACTACTTGGTATCCTTGCTCTTCTAACTTCAAGCGTCGCTGACAAGTGGCCTCGTACAACTCTTCCATGGTCCGTTGTAAAAACTGGTTTTTAGTGTCAAGTTGAGGGTAGTAGATGGGACATCCGTGAAATAAGCACCCGTTAAACTCGTACACGATTTGAGGGTTTTCTAAGTCCCAGCCATCTACTGAATACCTTCATATGGTCTTTTCGCCTCCTCCGTTGCGAGCGTGTTGGATCCATTTGTCTTCCTTCTCACGCAAATAATGTAACCAGCGTAGGGCTTTGACCGAGTATTGACGTTTGACAAAATTGGTCGTTTGAGGACTGATGACAGCTAGGGTGTTTTCGGGCATGAATCGTTGACGATACACTAAGGAACACGCTTTGGCAATGGTACAGGCTTCTTTCAAAGGATCGATCCCTCCGTGTTCCATGAACAGTTCTCGAAATTTTCCACAGCAGCGACGTAAAATGTCTACGTCGGAACGACAATATTTTAACATTTCTTCTTGAAAGTCAAAAGGGTCCGAAGCGTGAGTCTGGTACCATGCGTAGAAAGCTTCTCGTTGTTCGGTACGCATGTTGTCGGGGTCGTAGTAGTGAGCCTCAGGCAAATGGGGTAGAACGACGTGTTGATTGGCTTCGGTATTGAAAAAGTGTTGAAAATAGCCTTTGGCCATTTCTGTCATGCCAAACGTTTTAGGCATGCGGCTCAAAGGCATAGCCAAGTAACTCATTGAATCTTTAAACTGTACTTGTCCCACTTGCATGGAAATGATTTTGACTCCGTTCAAAGTTACTTTCGGACGTTCGGTACTTTGTTCCGTATAGTATCTCAACAGAAATTGTCCATCGTATCCCGAGAAATTGTGAGCCATCACCGTGACATGGCGATGACAATCTCCGTAACGTTCGATATCTTCTTGGCTCCACGTTTCGTCGATAGGGTCTAAGATCCATTGGGCAAAATCGGCTAGTGTGTTCGGTCCTCGAAATATTTTTTCACGTCCTCCAGGAATCTTGCTGCAGTGAGGGCAATGAGTCAAGATAGGCTCTTGGATGCACTTCTCGCACGCTCGGTGAGCCACGCAGAAATTAGGAATGTGAATGCCAGTCTCTTGCATGCATTCGAAATCGAAAAAGATGAAATTCCCTTTCTTCTTCTGGTCCTTATCTTCTTCTTCTTCTTCATGTTTAGAATGGTATTTTTGAATGTAGAATTGGTGTTCCAAGTCCACGATTTGGCGACAAATGTGACATCGTTTCTTTCCTCGACAAATGTGTAACTTGACACTATTGGTACGCATGCCTTGTCCACAAGTAGGGTACAATCTCAAGAGCTGACAAGCACATTTCTGCTCTGAACCTTGCGTCTTTAGGTGTTGTTGGTAACAGGCAGGACTGACAAACGTGCGCTGACAAGCAGAGCAATGCACTCGTTCTTGTCCTTCGTCCAGACAGGGTGTAGAAGCTAAACATCCTGAGCATTTCGATCCGCAATGCTTATGTTGCTCTCGATTGTTATAGCCATAGTCACATTTCTCACAGTAATAACCGTATCCCAGGAATGCAGTGATACTGGTAATGGCATCAAAATGTTCGTCGTGATGATAGACGTGAATGTATTTTCCGTCTTTAAAATCTTTACCTCGAAACAACAGAGGTCTGCGCACTTCTTGAGGGTGAACTTTCAAGGTGTAACGTGGAGCCAAGACGTCTTGCAATTTTTGCATTTCAGGAATGCCACAGGGTGTGTCTTTAGCTAACCCCGCTTGCTGTAACAGGAGTTCTGCTTCTTTTCGTTGTTTGGCTCGGTCCGATTGTCGAATAGTTTTCCAGGCTCTTTTCCATTCTACCGTGTCGTTCTTGTCGGCATACGTTTGTCCCACCACGATGGCACGGGCTAAACACATCTTGTCTTTTGGATTGTTAATTTGGACGAGGCTACGCTTGAGGTTACGCAAGTTGTCTACCAACATCAACTTTTTTTACCTGTCCCTTGGGGAAGAGACACGTGGGTCATGTACAGTGTCGCTTTTCCGTCCGTGATATGAAATTTGTCGTTGGATTCTTGTACGTGTTGAATCTTGTCCATGATTTTGGAAGGTGTCAATTCTGTTGGACTGCTAAACTCGATCCAAACGGGAGACTTCAAATTGTCGTGATGAATAGAAAGTCTCAAGCGATCGTCTTCTTTGGCTTGACATTGCCGTTTTAGTGTGGTTAACAAAGAATCTCACACATCGGTGATGAACCCTTCTGCTTTTTCCTAGGGTACGTCAGACTTGAAATCTTTAAACTTCACTGCGTACGTGTAGGCCGTGGTTCTAAATTTTCTGGAAGAGCGTTTGTCCGTCTCCCGAATATGGTAGTACTTTTCAGTGTTTACTGGTGGTAATGGACTTTGATTTGGTGTAGACTCTTTAGGCTTCGATTCTGGTTCACTCATCTCATCTTCAAAATCGCTGGCATGAATTTGTGCCAAGACTTCAACTACTGTGCGAGGCGATAAATCACGTTTCTGCCTCTTACTTTCTTCTCCTCTCTTTTCCAAATGATGCGATCGTTTCATCTTGATTGCAAAAAGTCAAATGACTACATGTGAAACACCATGAACCCCTATATATCTATGTCAGACCAGGGCATATATAAAGGGCTAGTGACTCCCCTCTCAGTATTCATTTCACTGTCAAGCCGATCAGCACAATGGAAGAACCCACACAAATCGAACTTCTGATCAGAGCATTGCGAGGTGTGATAAGAAAGTTTTCTTCAGACAAGCCGACGGACTACTCTCCCTCCTTTCGAGATAAAAGTCAAGATACTTGCTATATCTGTCAGAACAAAGGGCATTGGGCTACAGAATGTCCAGATCGTTATAAAAGCAAGAACAGTGTCAAAAGAAACAAAAGTCAAGATATCTGTTATCATTGTCAAGAGAAAGGACATTGGTCTTCAGAGTGCCCTAAGAAACAACAGGAGCAGGAGAAGGAGGAGGAGGAAGAAGAAGAAGAAACAGAGGTGACCTCGGCAAAAGAAAAACCCCGACACGTTCAGAAAGAGAAGACAGAAAAGAAAAGAAGACGAGAAAAATGTGAGGAAGAAGAAGACGAAGAAGAGGAAAAAAAGTGTAAAAGTGAAGAAATTGAAAAAACAGAGAGAGTGAAAGAAAAAAGACAAAGAAGAAATCTATGAACTTTTTAAAAGTGTTGTGTTGTGTTATGTTGTGATATTGAATTGTAAAAAAAAATTGTAACAGAATAGACCAAACTGAAAAAACGTAAGTGTCTCTTGGTTTTCATTATTTAGAAATAATAAGGACCTACACTCATACACTCACAACACGTATATCATAGGGTTAAAGAAGGGATTTTGAGTTTTAATTGATTTTGGCAAAATGAATAGTCACTCTTTTCGAGAGTATTGGGTAGCCTTGAAAAGGACTGTTGAGTGTTTGTTTTTTTTCTTAGAACAAACTAAGGAACGAGAATCAATTCGCTTTAACTGTCTTAAGCCTTTGCCACGGCCAAGGCCTACTTGTGGACTTGCTCCTGTCAATGATTTAGTAGAAATCACTAGGGGTGGTATCTCTGGTGTAGTCACAGGGTTAGGTTGTTTGGCTCGGGAAGGTCTTTTTCTCTTAGGTCGTAATAAAGAAGTCTGATACATTTGTTTCAGACTTCTTAACTCGGCCAAAATGTCCAAGAGTACCGTGACCGTTTGACTTTCGCTGTTCTCCTTCTCTCCTAGACTTTGTTTCTTCTCTACTGCTTCTTCTTCTTCCTGTCGTTTCCTTCTGGCCTCTTCTTCTTCTTCTCGCTGTTTCTGTTCAAGAAGAAATACTTGCTCTGCTTCTTTCTGCTGCTGTAAAAATTTCTCCAATTCTTCTCTCTGTCTTTGTTTAAAATCGTCGACACGTGGTAATGAAGGAGAAAGTGGCGAAGGTACTGGTACCGGAACAAATTCTTGGGAAGAAGATAAAAAAATCTACTAAATCCCGGTTGAAATCAACCTCTTCGGGAAGTAGCACTGTGTTCACTTTGGTAGCTGCTGCTGTACCATTACTTCTCGTCTCCACAGCCGGTGCACCCCAATTCATTGTCTTCTTAGGTTCCGTCATGTTTCACAAAACAATACCGCATCGATTCACTGCGCACAGACGCTAGTGTGCCTATATAGGAAATGTGACGTCACAGGTAGCTCTCTTCGGATTGGAAGACAGACTCCGCGAAGTGACTGAATTTTGTAACACGTGTAGGGATTGGTGAACCATTTCAATCCGTTTCGATCCGATCTTCCACTATAAATAAACGCGGTTCACTTCATTTCCTTCACCTGCTCTCGTCACAGAGAAGATGTTGATCGACGTAGAATCCTCTACTTTGGTATCATCGATGCTGTTCCGTACAGACTTACCCATGTATGTGAAAACAAAATGGACTGTCATCCGGATCACCGGTGCCACTCTTTGGAAAAGAAGATGTTATGTGGAAAGGCAAGGCTGTCTTAAGCGGACTCTCATCTACGGACCAGAAGTGAGACACAGTTTAAGACAAACTTTGAGAAATTTGAGGAAGAAAAGAAGACCTATGCGATGTCCTGTATGTTAACTGAATGGTGTTAACATAATAATAATAATAATAATGAGGACTTTGTATAGCGCCTAATCTTTAGAAGCTCTAAGCGCTTTACAACATTTGACAACACTTAAAAAACATATATAATGATATGATTACAAAATTAAAAACAAACACCACGAAAGTAGAAACAGAAAATATGCTGTAAATATTTAAGGCAAGGATACATTATTTGGTCTTTAAGTCTGTTCTTGCAGTTGAAATAGGTGAGTTTTAAGAGCGCTCTTGAATGAGATCACTGTGTCTTTGTGTCTAAGTGCAGTGGGCAATTCGTTCCACGTTGCTGTGCCTTGGTATGCAAAAGAGCGTTGTCCATATGATTTCATCTTCATAGTGGGAATGATGAGAATACGAGTGTCAGAAGAGGAGCGTAAGCATCTTGCAGGTGTGTACACATGGGTGAGATCAGATAGGTATGTTGGACTGGAGCCCGTCAGTGAAACGTAGCACAGAGAACAAATTTTGTGTTTAATTCAGGATCGTATGGATAGCCAGTGTAGGGTAGAGAGCAGGGGAGAGGCGTGCTCTGATCGTGGTACTCTAAGGATGATTCGAGCAGCTGTATTTTGAACTTTTTGAAGTTTCTGAAGTAGATATTGAGACGAACCAGACAGAATTGAGTTACAATAGTCCAGTCTTGAAAGTACTAAGGAACACACAAGTGTTTTTAGTGGCATCAACTGAAAGATACTTGCGAATGGAGCTGATGCGTCTCAGCTCAAGATATGCGGCCTTGCATATGTTCATGACATGTTGGTGCAATGAGAGAGTACTGTCGAGAGTAACACCTAGGTTTCATACTGACTGTGTGAATTTAATGTTGGTGTTGCTGATATTTATTGTCTGAGGTAAAGGATGTGAATGAGAAGTCTTTGTGTTGTAATTAGGATGACTTCAGTTTTATCATCATTCATCTGCAGCTTGTTACATGTCATCCATGATTTCACATCGAAAATGCACCTCTCTACGCCTTGGATGGCAGCTTCAACTTCAGCTGGATGGCTAGATTTGTATATTTGGGTGTCATCAGCATACAATTGGTGAGACACTGGATGATGATCTATGACACTTGAGAGTGGCTGAGTGTATAGAATGAAGAGAACAGGTCCAAGAACAGACCCTTGTGGAACACCACAGCATAGTTCAACTGGGCAGGAGTGTTTTCCATTTGCGGACACAATTTGTGTCCTGTTGACCAAGTAGGACTTGAACCATAGTAAGGCCGTATCATGAATGCCAAATACATGCTGGAGACGGTGAAGTGATATATCATGGTCTATAGTGTCAAATGCTGCAGACAAGTCAAGGAGAGTGAGGACTGTAATCTTTCCGCCATCCAAAGCAGAGAGAAGGTTATTGACTACTTTCAGAAGAGTAGTTTCAGTGCTGTGGCAAGGGCGATATGCAGACTGTACATTGCTAAAAAGACTGTTTGAATTCAGATGAGATACAAGTTGGGATAGAACAACTTTTTCTAAGATTTTTGACATGAATGGCAGATTAGAAACCGGGCGGTAGTTCTTTAAATCATTATGGTCGAGTGTTGGTTTCTTCAGCAGAGGCTTTACAATGGCAGTTTTGTAAAATGATGGGAATTCGCCAGTTGAGAGAGAGGTATTAATAACATCAGTTAGTGAAGGCAGTATTGGATCCAAGCACTCTAGCAGCAGTGACGTCGTGATCGTATCCAGTTCACATGACTTTGGTGCACTCTTCATCACGATTGTACGTACTAAATCCATAGAGACAGGTTCAAATGCTGCTAACGGTTGCCGCTGAAATTCTGTATCGCAACTGTATGGTGACGACGAGTCAACTGAAATTGTGTTGTCAAGTTTATCTCTGATAATCACTAACTAAAGATATTGCCAAGCATAGGATACATGTTGAATGGTCCATTGAGAGAATTAAGAAATTTAGACTGTTACAGAAAGTAATCCCACTCAATATTCAGCCTGTCTTTTCTCAATATGTATTTATTATAGGTTGTTTAGTCAATTTTCAAAATCCTCTTGTGCAGTAATTACAATCTAAGAATTTTGTATTCTGAAATTCAACATACATATGCAGATAATAAAGTTATTTTGTCATGTACTTCCCTGTTGTTTGTAAAATAAGTATCATTTTAAAGCTAGCTGTCATCGTTAGAGACATCTGTTTTTGTATTACTTTTTCTATCAGTACATTCAGACAGTTATACTTCCAGACAAAATGTAATTATACACTTTTTCAGTTAAGAAAATGTGTTATGCACGTAGCATAAATATATGACATGAAAATAAACATAAATTTTCTCTTATTTTTTTTAACATTGTTAACAATTTACTCATGGGACTCAGAAAAAGGGTAATGAAATCACTAAAACATATTATCAAAACAACCTACATCGATATATTTCTTGATCAGATATCTTGAACATATATGCCAAATTTGTAGAATGATGAATGAGCCATATTTAATTAAACCCTTTTATACCTACATGCATTACAAAAACATTCACTAAGCAGAGTTTAAATTGATGCACAAAGCAAAATAGAAATACATGTAGTAACTATCCTACATGTACATTCCTCTTTCTTTACATGTCTAAAACATCAATCACATATAACAACACTTCATTCAGATAATTTAATTGGGGGCAGTTCCCTTGGAATTTTCATCTCAAAATATTCAGGGCA
>JAECUM010016560.1:0-41151 GCA_016617855.1 Megalonaias nervosa | reverse complement strand
TTTTTAATACTGTAAAATAAATGCATCATGTTATCGCTTACGGAAATATTGGGATCAAATCTTAATTTGATAAACAATATTTGGATCTAAATGTTCTTAAATGATAATGGTAACATATTATTTGACCTTATATTGTAAATAGTATTTAAAATATATGGCTACATCAGCATTTGAAACATAACGAACATGGGAATCTTAGATATTTCAGTCGAGCCCGAGAGTAAAAGGGTGGTTCTCAGGAAATATTGTAATAATTTATTTTGGGAACCTCATAAATACTCTAAAGCACGAGGGTTATTTACCAAGAAAATCTTAGGAAATAGATTGCAATATCTCCTAGCAATTATAGATACAGTAAAAACCCCGAAAGTTGGTCCAAGAAATGGATTTCTTCTTATAAATTGACTTACTTAAAAAAGTGCTCTACAAAGTGTAACCTGGGAATACTGGACACAGGAGACATTCGATAATTGATAGGTAACCCAAACTGTGTCAGAATAATCTAGTGGTAAAAAGTAAGTATTTGCGCATGACTGATCTGTCAAATGAAAGCATTTAGTACAGTTGTAAATTAAATTAATTAAGATCCTATTGTTTGTTCTGCCGATGCCGATACAAAACATTGTATAACCATGACATTAGGACGTGTTATTCAATTGCCTTCATGAACGGAAGTATATAAATCTAAACTTTGTATGAATGTACAGTACAAAAAGCGAAGAAATTTGCTCCGAGGTGAATTCTTAAGTTCTTTGTCCTTGCGTATTCACTGAAAACCGTGTAAAAAAACAACAGCCAAGCGGGGACGTGTTGAATTGTCTATTGAAGAAAAAATCGGTATGATGAGGCATTGGTAAGTAGTTCCTAAGCCTTCCCCAAAAATAACTCGGAATTCATTCGATCTCGTTCTCAGAAAGTTTGTACTCACTCCCATTCAAGGGTAAGAGAACGACGATTCGGCTTCAACTTTAGGGTTATTTGTATGACTGGTTTTGACAAACAAGACACAGGATAATTCATATTTCGGATTCAATCAAAAACATCTGCGCACTTGAATTTGCATCTTAGCTTGTCATTCCTGGTCTTAAGCTGTAAAATGGATGACTTGGAAACTTCACAGCTTGTTATCTCGTTAAAATGTGATCATTGTGTGGGGCAAGTGATAATGTATACAGAACGAAAGTATAGCATTACCATGATAATATCACCAACAAAGTGTTGGAATATCATCCTGAGTATGGTTTCACCTGTCATCGGATTCGTTTTTTGTATCGTGCATCTAACTGGAACAGGAATGAAGTTGCATAGGAAAGATGTAAGGGCATGGTAGCGTGTTGTGTTACCGGAAAGAAAGTGAAACCATTAGTTATATTAACACTACGGCGCAACGATGTTTCAAAAGTACATCATAGCGGTTATCCTGTATGCTGACATTATAACAAAAAATCTTGTATTCAGATAAAACTATTCTGGTAACTATCGGGTTACATGTGTTACGTTTCTACTCAGCATAGTTATTGCAACGAAATATTCGAATATAGATTCTAGTAAAACCTCAGTAATATGGATAACATGGGTAAGTTGTGGCAATTGTTCCAAAATAGATTATAGCATGCGTTTTAAGAGTATTTCCAGTTTGCAACTTTCCAGCATTATTGTGTGTAAATGACAACATTATCCCCGAGCGTTACCGTCCTTAATCACATATTTCATTTTCAACTTGAGATAAACTATATGGATGTGACGTGCTGCTGGCCTGCTGCATGAATGACACAGATATAGGCTTAATAAATGCTCTCTTTCGTCGCTCATTTTACATAATAATTACTTTAGTGTTTTTTAATTCAAACAAAGACTTCCTTAGAAAGAATGTAGACATATAAACCAATAGTCTACTATAACTTTATTCTTATCTAATGCACTTTTTTACAACCTTGATGCTTACGTAATAAAATGGGAGTTGCCAAACATGGAGTGAACAATTGATTTATTTACCTCAAAATTCAATTAAAGAACACAAAAAAACTACTGTTTGTTTAACACTCATACTTGCTCTGTTCCTTAATGAAATGACAATAATGTAAGGGTTCTCAGTGCATATATATGTTGTTTCTTTGGCAGGCACAATATACAGAAAATGATCAGCATCGATTACTGAAATAATAAACATCGTTTCCAATGCATATCACAGCAAAATATCTTAATTTTTGGCATACGTTTCCAATTCACCAATTCGTATTGATTGCCACTGTCATAAAAAGTGTGTGCTTCTTTCAGATTTGCAATACATGCTATTAGGTATCTTTGAGGATGATAACATGCATCGAAAGATATCACATGCGTTCAGTTTTTAATTAATATGTTTCGAAATAAATTCCGTCTCTTCGAAATGCTGTATAGTATTGTTTAAGCATCGTTCTATAACTGGCTACGCAGACGAAGGCTTTCATTTACTAATACTTATAACATTCAAAATATAGCAATAATATTATGATATTTACTTCAGCTTGCTTTGGAACATCCTACAAAAAACATGTCGTCCAACCCAAGATATGGGGAGCGCGATATGAGTTTAATACTGAAAGTAAAGTAAAGAATTTGCCTCGTAATTATTGGATGAGCTGTTCATATTCAATATTCAATATTGGGACCTGATCCTCTGGCGCTATTAAAGTCTCTTGAATTATTATACTATTTTTCATCGATTGAGAATCGCACCATATATTTTTATAGACTGATACCAAAGCCAGAGGGAAGCAGTACAGACTAATAATATCGAAATGTTAGCCTCTGAGAAATGATCCAAATTAAAGTTTCATTTTCATCTTATTCATGGGCCAACCACTATGTAATTTAAGAATGTGGTTGTGATTTGTATTCTTCCTCATTGAAGCATACAAAGACTTCCCGATGCAATGTTTCTCAAGAGAGTAATAAACGGTACAATTAGCATTCATCACGGCATCGAGTACATTTGTGGACATTACACTTCACGAAAGCCATAACCAACACAATTGCTATTGGAATCTAATGTATCATATTTTCATGACTCATTGCACATATGTTCTTCCAATGTAAATGAAATGAAGTATGAAAGTGATGAAATGCATTTAAAGTTTGAAAAAGAAATAAACATATTTATGAATCTAAACATTTTGAACAACACCGTTATAGATTAAGTTTTCAGTTAGAACTTAACTACCGGTTTCCAGTCTGTATGAAACTCATTTATAATTTTAGGATCTCCTTCCTTAAATAGGGTAAAGGGAGGAGTTCCAGATCAGTTTTAACATTCCTGATATGACTGATGCGTTAGCATCTTAGAAAGTAAGAAACCATGGGAAGTTTTGATTGCATAATACGTGTAGGGAATACACTAAATCAACATCTAATGCCAATAATGAGGCTTTCTTTTAAGCACACCCTTCATCAGTACTTAAACAATAATAAAGTTTTAGCTAAAGCTGAAAAAATTGAATGCGAATGTTGTCAGAACTACAAGAAACTTCAGAACTGAAAAGGTCTTGTCAGGCATTCACATTTGTATTTGATATCTTTGATGCTCTGGTAGGGTATGTTTATAATATGCTTCAAAACTCAATGAAGCAAGTGCAGACAGATTCTCTATCAGTTGTCATAGTTTACGGTTCCGCAAAATTCATCAGCTCAATGTTGATATGGCACTGTCATGCATGTTGAAATATACTTCAGCTTTTACTGAAAGGGCAGCAACATCCAATAGTATACTGAACAGTCACCAGGAGTCCGAATCATTTTGAGGACGAGATAAGCAAAGTCGCAAGTAGCTGAAATGGTGTTAGTTGCTACACCACGATTATAGAACTGTCCAAAGTTCACGAAACTTAATATTACATATTTTCACACTCCAAACAAGATCATATCACAATTACACTTATGTCAGACGAAGGGCAAGATTTATTTCTACCGGCGGCCAAGATGTAATATTTGTATCATATCATGTGGACCTGTCTAAACTTGCATTGTGTTAGTTAACAATAAATGCGCACAAAATATTTCATGCTGTTCACACGGAAAACTCAAGCTTACTATACATTTTGATCAGACCTATGGCCACAAATCTTACTCTTCCTATTGCCTCTTTGCTCTTCCTATTTATTCGAGTCATCAGTTATCGGTCGATGAAATGAGACATGTTTTAGACAAGAAGTGAGTTGAGTTTCACAGCATCCCTCCATGATCGATATGACTTGAATACTAACCAACCGGTTTCACTTCGTTTATTTTACCATCTGAATGACTATGCCATGATAATGGAACGAAGCAAGTGTGTTACGCGTGGAAGTCCTTTGATGAAGACACGGCTTTATTTTGTATCTTTCTTTGGATTGTCAATGACACCCATAACGATCACATTACAGTACTGAAGAAATTTGTTCCTCATCGTTACTATCGCAGAATGGTTGCGACTAGGTGAATGGTTCTTGGAAACGTCAACTTCCACATCAGAGGTAATGACTGGTGTGCCATCAACACCCAAAATTTACCCTGGTCAAATGCAGCTATATATCGAATGGCAGCTGAGGTCTCTAAAATATCAGTGTGGTAGCTCTCCTGAGTTTGTTATGGCCCTTAGATTCATCAAAGTGCTCTCCCATCATCAGATCAAATACAAGCGCCATCAGCATGTAGAAGCATGTAACCATGACCGTGCTTCTCAGATTATGATTATACATCAGTAATACAGTATTTGCATGGCACGTCTGTTCTAATAATTTTTATACTATTAAAATAACAGCAATCCCTATATTTCAGAATCACCCAAATAAAAAATTTAAAAACGTTTGCAAAGAACTCGAACATAAAAAGGTCCAAATATGTGTGTAATAATAAGTTATCTCATTCTCGTTTTGTACGAATCTTTGAAACGCTGAATCATTTTATCATCGGACCAAGTATATCGGCCACACTAATATTATTAGGCACTCTTAATGGTAGATGTCGAATGCTAACGCCAACTTTCATTTGGAGGAAAACGATAAATCCGGAGGAAACCACCACTCATAGAAAACTAATCATGGATAACCGAATTGATAAAAGGAGCATAACAATTGCCTTAATAATGTATTTAAAAACAATGGAGAGCAAGTATATCCAAGTGGTTATGGGAGATGGGGGTAATTGTGTAATATACGCTAGATTTTCGATCTAAGTCAGAATGGTAGACAGTATTTTCGCAGTTAGTTAATGCCGACACTCTTTTTCCGCTACAATGGTCGTGAACTAATATTTATAAGCTGTTAAACAAGACTATAGAACATCTATAATCACATTTTAAACTGCAGACATGCAGACCAAGGACAAACACACACACACACTCGAACCTATATAAAACGAACATATGTCAATAGTCTTTTTTGTGCTGATAAACAGATCGAACGCTAATAAATATACCAAAGTTCAGTGCCTTTCACGTTGTTTGCAAATATATAAATAAGACTCGTCCTCATTCACAAAGGTATGCTGGGTTCAGTGAAAGACTATTAGTAATACAATAGATATGAATAACTGCATTGTATATTCTGGTTTTTAATTTCAGATAATACTACTGTAAAGTGTGCTTTTTCGGTGTGGTTATTTGATAGGAAGAAACAAAAAGTTTTATCAATGTTTTTTTTTCGGATACAGGCTAACAGTTTAGGAGCTTTGTCTACTCGAGGTCACACAGACTGTTAAATGTTAATAATTATACAGGCATAAAGAGTTAAACGTATATTTTCTGGCCAGATAATCATTCTTTTCTCTTATCTCTTAATCCATTCTCAAGCTATTGCATAGTCGTTGATCTCTGCTTCTATCCAGTTAAAAACGTTAAGGCAAAAATGTGCATATTTGAGGGAAACTTTATGAAATAAAAACGTAGAAAACATGATATGAATTCACTGTTTCTGCTGTATAATAACCACGAAACAGTTTCGGTTGCCCTTTATAGATAAACTACTGTATTTACCAGCACATTGTCCAAGAGATCCGTCCCATGCACCATATTTACTGCAACGAAGAAGAGTGTTTCCAGCAGCTATGTATCCCTTATCACATATCATTAAAACTGTTGAATTGTACGTTCTCTTCATCTGTTCAATCCCGGTTCCATATCGAACCCTACTATGGGCTAGTGCCGAGATTTCCGCGCACTTTGTTACTGAAAAATATTATGCATATATTTATACACAAATGTATCAAATTTGGCTGACGTATCATTATTTACATTCTTCTTAATAAATAAATAAATAAATAAATAAATAAATAAATAAAAATATAAATCAATAAATAAAAAAATAGCTACATACCAAAATAAATAAATAAATAAATATCATACTAATTAAATAAATAAACTACTGCGTTTGGTGTAATCGAGCTATACTGTTCTCTTTCAAGCTCATTTCTTTGCCTCCAACTTAATGACTCTTTTTATGCAACGAAGGTATATTCTAACCTTAATTGGCAAGGCATCATCAATCATTGCTGGCAGCAATAACATTCATTAAAGTGGCATTGGCTGCATTCTTCTGTTTTAGGCAAGTAATCCTTCAAATCAAGTTGCAACTATTTGACTTTCATTAGTCAAAGCACTTGATGAGAAATAATAAACAAATCTTAACTAGAAAAGAGCAGAGAAGTGGGATCGTGCGTTCTTTCCGTTCTTATGTGCCTGCAAAGAGGAAATATATTAGAGCTTGGCCAGAAAGACCTAACGATTTGGTGTTTCAGTGTTGCAGTGGGATATTTATAAGTGGATGAATCAATTTGACAAATACGTATTGCAGTGAATTTATCATGAGTGAAAGGTATGACATAATTATCATGCTCATTCATACCATGCACACATACCGACATATTTGGATGGACCGACGTATTTAATAATTCAACTGATAGGTTACACGAACATGTCATGTTGGTCAAGTCACAAAATCATTTTTAGTTAAGCTAGATGTCACACCGAAGTTAATATACGGAAATGTGGAATACGATTAAATTATATACAGAATAGCCTTTAAACACACGGGATTTATTTTGAAATGCTGTTTGTTCCTATTTCTTTTTTTTTTCCGTTGTGCTTTATCTTTCTAGACATATTGTTGTCAAGGGAACAACACTAACAAACTTGTTTATAACAATGCAATTAATTGTGGTAAATACTGGAGATTTTCAAATTCGTTCCAGATTTTGTGGTAGGTATATGCAAAAATTAAACTGAAAATTTATTGACAATAAATGTCTCTTAAGAGACATAAATGTACAATTTAATATCTTTTCGTAGGTGGATAAGACATGAAGTGTATTTTCAACTCCTTTGACGGAGAAGAGGAAAGGGAAGGATTAGTGAGGAGGACATATCCTTGTGCTGATTGTATAACTTGTTAATTAACAGCGCGCAATACTTCCCATTGATTACGATGCGCATAAAGCGAATAGTGATATCTGGGTTTTACGGTAGTATACAATTATCATATTTTATAAAGACTCAAAGGAAATACAATCATGAATATTTAATGATCTTTACGACATGTCTATGCCGAAAGTCATTGACAGCCAATAGATGTGCTATAGGAACCAAACGAACATATAAGACTATCCGAGTAGACGTTATTAGAAATGTTCGCAGGGTCACGTTCTCTGTAATATCGTTTCATAGATAAAAATGTTTTTAAACAAATCACCATCATGGTGAGGTGTTTGTCAGAATATATATTACTCTTACGAGTCTATGCTCTTACAATAAGTAACAGAAAAGAGTAAAGACAACAAGCTTTGTAAAATGTAACAAATAATTTAGTTCCCTAGAATACAAAGTGAAAAATGAAAACAAAAAAAAAAGAACTTACAGCTTAACGAACTAAATCTCAAAAATATTCGAAGACTTGAAAATAGAGGTCCTAGTAATAAAACGTCCGGAATGAAAATGAGTTTGAGTCCCGATGAGACCGAAATTGAATGCGATGACGTATCTTCTGGTCAGCGAAGTGCTCTTGTGTCAACAGTCTCTGGTTGAATCACAGAAAATATTATTCCAGTTTTAATTCAGTATAAGGTCCAATTAATGTCTTCTTCCAAGAATTTTGTCAGAGCACTTTTGTATTTCCAGAACAAATAATCACTTGAATTAAATAATTTGAAGAAAATAAAAATCTGCCCAAACTGGTCACAACATAATACAACTTAATGTGTCAAGTGTTTTAAGCCCAACTGAATAAACCTTTATCAAAGCATAAGTTATGTAACTAATTAAGACGTAAAACTTATTCCCGGATGAGGGTCAAAAGTTCATTCTTCTGGAAAATATAGAAGTTTATTAACAATTAACTTATGCTTAAAATCGCGTAGTCCAGGCATGAGCTTGACTCAGCTTAATGACACTTACTCTGCGAAAGATAAAAAGAAAATTAAAAAAAAAATGTTTACCAAAACTGTCACTGATGTTGCAACAAGGTCAGCAACTAGATACAATGGTTCTAGTATTAGCTGTATACGTCAATGAAATATGAAATAAAAAAGTCAATGAGGTCAAACAGAACTGAACTCAGCTTTTGGATAATGTCAAATCCAGTATATAATGTTACATTACAATAGCATGCAATGGAATTAAAATCTTTAAAACAAACAAACAATTAAATTAAATTAAATATACATAACAATTACACTACAAATTTCATAATAGCTGAGTTATCCAGACTTGTCTAACACGTAGATTTTTCAGTTTGTTTAATGAACTCAAATTCGGACTGTATGTTTGTGCGTGTGCTTCTTTCATGAGGCATTATAAGTGACACTTGTAAAATGCACAGTGCACAATAGCCGTCAAAACTATAATTCATAAGTTCTATTTTAATGCAAGATTAAGTTTTATTGATTTGCATATGAAATAGTGTAATATTTGTTACCGGTCTTCTTATTCTCTTAGTTTTTGTTTGGAATTTCTGTGATTTGTTCATAGCTATGAAATACGCTGCTGCCTTTCATACGCAGAAGGCGAAGGGATTGTGTGAAGGAGAGATATCCATCTCAGCAAGAAAATAAAGAAGTCTCTATGGTCGAATGACAGTATTTCATTTGCAACATTTCAAAACGGGTTCAAGAAATGCATTAGTTTTGGTTAATGTAACTTTGGATTCCGCCTGATGGACAAATGCAACCATGGTAGCGGCTTCTTTCGCACAGAGTAAGTGTTGAATATAATTATAGTTTAACACCATGGCGAAATGTATAATAGTAGAAAATTCTTAAAGTTGAGAAATTTCAAATCCATCTCTAACAATACATCTTTACATTTGGTTAAGGTACGGTAGATGTTCCTGCTCATGTAATGCATAAATATCCCGTGCTGTGACATTTCAATGATATACATCCATTGCTTTATATAAAAGGGACACACTTCAAAAGTAGAACCCATTATCAGCTTCTAAATATTTGAGGAATACACTCCAAATATTGAACGGAGTTTAAGAATAGACCAAGAATGATGTAAATTTATTACAAACTAAATGTATTAGTTATGTAAAATCATTCATATAATAAGATATTTGGAAGAAATCAAAAATACATTTCGAGTAATAGCAATATAAAGAGAAAACCATTACGTAATCCTATACCAGCTCAACGAGCAGGAAATAAATTTATAAAGAAATGGAATATCCAAATATTACCAAAGAAAAGTGTGCTTAAGAAGATGGAGATACAAACATTTGTAACAAATGATCTGTTAGAGCCAACACTGAACACAGACAACCAAAATAATGCATGTCAATACAGATGTGGCAGGTACAAATTCTTAGTATGTAAAATACACACTGATTTCGGCAAACGGAATTTCGGATGGTTAAAATTACAGCAAAATTAAACAAACATTTAGAAAGAGGTCCTTCTCAGGAAGAAGCTGCTAACAAATAATGCAGTGTAAAAGGTGAAAGAATAAAGAGATGATGTACATCTCGCTTATGCTGCAAATGCAAGTTATTACATATAAGTTGGTTAATAGATTCACAAGTATACACATATTGCCAAACTTGTTTTACAGTAATTAAAAACTAATCGTAATCACTGGATGTGTAATTCGTGGTATAATAAACTGGATTTTAAAATTGCTAACAGTATCGCTTCTCTTTCAGCTGGTAAAGTCGTTTCACAATTTCTCGCAATAATTAGGTTGTTCATTGGACTTTTGCTAAACTAAGTTACATGGTAAGAGAATTAAATATTATCATTTCTCCGTCGGATACTTTCGATTGTATCTTGGACGCAGACTGTTTATGAACTGATTGAATTCTATTTTTACCTATTTCGTCCTTATATCAGTATTCAGTCAGAGAAATATACATCTGATGACTTTTGTATATTGTTGTATAAACCAATACTCTACATATCTTCATCACCATAAAACTAACCCATTTTTATATTCCATCACCTGCAATATCATAATTTGCTAACATTTGTATGTGAAATATAGTTTTCAAATCTTATTGAAACGATTTCAATTAAATAATGTCTTAATTCTATCAAATTAACGATCTACTTCGTGTTGTACCATTGCAACAGGCGGGCATATATATTTATAATTTGTCTAGAAAGCGTTAGTCACTTGCTGATCTGTAAAATAATCAAGTCGATAATATTTTGTTGTCACTTGATAAGATTTGTTTTTAATTTCTTTACTGGGCATTTTTCTTAGGTTTCAGCGTTCATGCTCCTTAATTAAGTTTAGGTTTGCAAGCATATTTCTATCACTTTATACATCTTTGTTATTTCTTTACTACATAGAGTGCAGAATCGAGTTGTTCCACTAGTGGAATTATACTGTTTGTTAGCGTCCTAATTCTTCATTTCATTTGAAAATTCCTGGGTTTCTTGTGCATTTTCCGCAGAGAGGATGTGTCAAAATGCTTCTTTGGCGTCATTTTCTGATTTATAAATGAATGAATGTCTACCAAATTTATATTGGCTCCATTTACAAATTTGTAGCATTCCCTTTATGATTGTTATAATTGTTCGTTAGGATATGTTGCACAGCTATGATGTCTCTTTCATCCTAGTTACCGAAATCACACTTCAGGGAAAGGAAAACAATTACAATCATTCAAAAGGTGTACATCTACCCATAACATAATTTGGCAAGTCCATGATTGCGGACTGCTCCACATTTGCGAAGAAATTAGATGACATTCCAAGCTATTCTGCGTTTGGTATTATCTTGGTCAGGCAGCGTTTAATCTCATAAATGAATTCCAAATTTATTTGCTAAATTGACTAATTAGTTATGACCAACGATATTTTTATGCATCGATCAAGTTACTCTTAGGCATTTTCTATTTATCTAATTTTGGTTTGGCAGGAAGTGCATCCATTAAGAAAGTATAATAAACATTGCTACCTGTGCTGCATATCTGTCCAGTGTAACCATCACGGCACTGGCAAATAAAACTTCCCAAAGTGTTGTTACATCTTCCGCGTCCGCTGCAGACATTCGTAGGACCCTTGCACTCATCCATGTCTGGGAAATGTAAAAGATGTTTCGATTGTGATATTAAAATTGTGTAAACAATCCATTCAGTGTGTCTCTTCTGATATTTTATACATTTCTGTGGTTTTACCTTAGATAATTAATACACATTTACATACTTTGCAAATGTCATGTAAGACTAGCAATACACTTCCATCGTAAACATTACTTTGTACTTCACATTAAGCAATATAATTGTTTTGGTTCTTTAGAGATAAATATTGATTTAAATTACTTTTTTCCTCTTCCTACTTTATCAAACACAATGGATTTGATCGAATATAATATTAAACAAGTAAAAGAAAGGATTAAAAGATAAAAAACGTAAAGAGAAAAATTAAATGATAAAACTAAGAACCGTTAAACAAACTAATGCAAAGTAACAATGAAATGTTTCTTAAATATATAACTTCCAGTATGACATATTTGTCTCAATATTTTTTAATTCCTAAAGTCATCCAGAGCACTTTAGATATTCTCGTCGGTTTCTGAGCATGGTTGCTGTAGCTTCCTACTTCAAAGATATCATTTGTAACAAAATATAGTTAAGGAATGATAATTAAGTGAAAATATTTAGCTCTAGCTTTCTTCACTAATAACGTATAGGTAAAATAAGAGGTGATACCTTAAATTCTCTCACGTTAAGTCTTTGTAATGTATTAAATAAGTAGCAACAATATTATCTTCACTATTATCTGTTTTATATCGATTTAATTAATTGCAATTCATATGTCTATTTATATATTTGTATATTTATGTCTGTAATTGAACGGTGATGTGTTTTCTTTAACCAGAAACTACTTCAAACTAACTCAAATAGGTTTGCATGAAGACAAAAATAATACCTGTTTCACAGTTCTTTCCAGTGAAACCTCCATAGCAATTGCAGTTGAAACTTCCTGGAGTATTATAGCATGTTCCGTTGTTGTTACAAACACTGTCTCCATGTCTGCATTCATCCACGTCTGGAAAAACAAATATGAGTACAGCTTCATTTTTCCGTCTTCAAACTATATTTTGTGTCTTATTCCTTGAGAGTGCTGTGTAGTTGCAAAGTGTAAGAACTGATTAATGTTATGCGTAGAAATCAAAAAATGTTGCATTTGGTGAATAAAGCTGCTACGTTGCTTATTTGTACTTCGACCCGTTTCTTTCTTGCCCCAATCCATGTGAGGAGCTTCATATGAGTAAGTAGTGCTTGACATTTTGTCCCAAACACACATAACATTCTATCCTTGTGGAAATATTGATATATGTTTTCGTGCAAAGATATCATTATGAAGCGCTGGTCATGCTAGTCTTACATTTCTAATGACCACACATATATCACTGTTTATAATTACAACTATGCTTTGAAGACTTCCTTTACACTCAAAAATGCTTAAAATATTCAGTAATTAAAAACTAAATATTTTTGCGGTATTATTCCGATGGATGTTTGAACGCTTCTTATTTTAAACTCCGATAGCCCATGTCCCATCTTTTGTAAGAGAGTGATACCACAAACTATCGGCAATGTAGCTCTGCACAGACGTTGTTAAGTAACATGACAGCTCAGCTTAATATACTCGGTTTCCATGAGTGGCAATGATTCAAGACATTACGCTAACTGACTGTTACATTTGGTATCATTATATCATTATATATTACAAGTTTTTAACTTAAAATAATAAGGCCTCTTTATCTTCCTGTACTTTAGGCACCTATTTTTCAACAACTGAGTCATTTTTCCGATGTTAGCTCTAACTAGCGTCTTGGAGCGTATATTGAGAAGATAACATGTATTTTGCTGCGGCCTCCACTTGACCAATCAAACACATGCTTACTTTATTGAAATGCTATGGAAATGGGTCATATATTTTCTTATATCTTATCTCGAGTTCAGTTATATGTAAAAAAATGCCGAAACACAACATCGAAAGTGGACATAATTGGCCTAATTGAATGATATTATCAGGTTTGTCACACGAGGAAAACAGATATAATATGAAAATAATTGTGAAATAAAATACACTAACTGACCTATGTATGCATGTGTTTATGTATGTATGCATCTATATATGTATGTATGTATGTATGTATGTATGTATGTATGTATGTATGTATGTACGCATGCATGCATGCATGCATGCATATATGTATATATGCATGGATGTACTTTTCTGTATATAAAAGTAGATATGTTCTATCTTTTGTAAGAGACTGATATCACAAAATATAGGCAATGTAGTTGTGCACAGACGTTACTCAGTGACATGAGAGCTCCGATTAATTTTAATATTAATTATTTATGCAATGGAACGGCTGATACAATAAAAATTGTATTTATAGAGTACAAGTGGACAGGCAGAAAGGACGTAAATTATTCTTGAATAAGTTCAACTATAAATCCAAAATGATACAGGGAAGTTTGTCTACAAGAAATCCATTTCTCACCCTAAATAGGAAAGGTCAGATAATCTGAATTTGTCTTTGATCAAATGTTTAACTCTTTAAATTCACATTCTATAGAAGACGTTTTCATCCTTGATGATGGACATTTGTCTTCTTTTCCACACCCACCTTTTTGTGGTTGCCAGTAATCTATTTTGCTGTTTTTCGGTTTATGATGGTTACAGCCTCCAAATATTTCTTTATAATACGGCATGTCTAAGTGATCCATTTCTTAGCACGTTTACTCGATAGCAGTTAGTAAAGGAAGCAGGAAAAGAAGGACATAATTTACAAAGCAAAAGGGAGGGCAGAACTCACCAAGTATTCTGGTGACTGATTGTTTTATGTAACTCCATACATGTTATCCTTTAGCCGTGGGCTAATTTTGGGGTTTGTTATACCAGTGTTTTGCGACTGTAAAGATATTTTGTATGATATGTGTCCCTTTGTTTTCATCGTTTTACTATTTGAATAAACTACCTCATTTTTACTATTTGAGTGAATACATTATACTATATGAGTAAAGTGCATCATTTTTACTATTTGCGTAAAACTCAACATTTTTTCGTCGTGTGAAATTTACTTTGAATTATTAACCTTTGTCCTTGTAGTGTGTAAGGTCATTTATTTATATTCATTTATATTGTATTATTAATTTCGTGAGGTTTGTATTAATTTGTCCAGGAGCTGGAACTTATGCACGCACGTATTAATCATGATTCTTTTTTCATTCAAGTCATTCATCAATAAACATTCTATTTGTGTCACCATCAAAAGTGTTCTGTTATAAATGCGACACCCAACCCAGTTATGTTGTTACACCGAGATCATGATTATAGATGATCGTTATAATACAAAGACATGAACAAAGAGAACGCAGAATATAAATAATTTCTGTACGCGTGAAAGTGCTTCTGCGATCACTTTGTTTTTTTTCCGATGTGCCTAATATCTAATTTGTGTTTTTGCAAATCAAACTCCACCTCAATAATTCCTTATTTTTAATTTCATTTTGTTGATGAAAGTAAGGGGTTCGTATTATTTACTAAAGGAATTGGGGTAGGAGTTAGATTAATATACATTTGAAAGTTGTGTAAAATCAAATTTTAAGTCATGTTCTCCTTCTATTGAGTAGAATAACTGTATGCTGCTTGTTTAGGTTTTGGCGAAGTATCACACTGGATGATCGACATCGTTTTTGTCTTTTTGAATTAATAGGTCACGAACCACTGCATCACGTCCATCAAAAGCCATATTAAAGGATTGGTTGAAATACGGAGTTGAAAGATCCGGTGCACTTTTAAGTATGGGATTTCATTTATTAAATGCCTTCTGATATTTGTCAGACCAATATAACTTTGTTTCTTTGCTCAGCCAATTGGTCAGCAGCTCAGCAATTGTAAAAACATTGCACGAAAATTTGCGATAATATCCAACATTCTCAGAAATTAATGTTTGTCGATAGTTACTAAGAATGCAGAGACAGCTGCAGCCTTAACGTAGAGTTTTAAGTTGACCGTGTCGCACAGTAAGTTCAAATAATCTAAAACAAACTCGAGAAGACTCACTAATAAAGAATTGTCTAATGTTCCTCTCTCAATCGAACAAAGATCTTCCTGACAGATGCAGCAGATCTTTCCATATATCGCTGCACATAACGACTACGAGAACGCATGCATCACATCCGTCAATAGCAAAAGTTAAAATATTCATGAAACGCTGGAAAGTTAAGGAATCATTTTTCCTATCAAACGGAATTATCTGATTTTGATAGAGTCCACATGTCGGTGGAAATCCTGAAATTTCTTTTGTCTACACGTAAGCCTTTTAGATAGTCGGACTTGGTGAAATGTTTTGCATTTCTAATTTTGATAAAACAGTCATCAATTCCTGGTATTAGAAATGAATCTGCTTTGGTGACATGTTTCCACATTCTGTAGTCACTGCATATACGTAAAGTATTACCTGGCTTAAGCATAAGAATACACGGTTAGTTTTCCGTGGTTCAATACCGTCATTCTTCAACAAATATTCAACCTCCTGTTTCAAACATTTCTGCTTGATTCGTCTTGTAAGAATGATGTTAAACAGGTGTGTAACACAGTTTCAGCACCATTGTAGTTTGTATTTGTTCGGTTAAAAAAAACCTGGAAGCAAGTGTTCATATTCACATACTAACTGATGTAATTCGATCCTTTCACGTAGCTGTGTATTTGAAAATGTCTGATCAGTTCATGTACTATTTATGAATTTTGAAGAATGGTTAAATCAAAGTTTCCACAACCTGTTTGAATAGCTTGATTTAGATATTAACTATGAGATAGGTTAACAGGGCTGTGTCTATCATCAAATTCTCCTTGAACATATTTATTTCCAGGGTTCTAGCGATATAATTTAAATTCCTTTCTGTTGAAGATGATAAGGACTACACTGTCTAGCAGGAACAGGATTTAAAAGTATTTTCAAGAGAGCCAGAACATTATCACCAGACTGAACGTTTTACTTGTATCATCTTGCACTGTCATAATTTCATTTTGGGGTGACTACACTGGACTTTATTTATTACTATATCATAATCAAAGACGTGGTCAAGACGATTAATATTTGATTTCTCTGATAAAATAGGTCTTTCTTTTAATAATGTTAATGGTCCATGGAGATTATGTCAAAAAACTGGTTGAAAAGGTGTAAAGCCTTTCATTTAGCATGTATAAAAAGATCTGCGTTATTTTCCGCCCAGAAAAAAAATGTTGTAATATCTTGCGATAATTCCTATTGACACTTTAATGACTAACCGGAGTTTACGTGGCTAAACAAATAATTTCCGGTCTCTACGACTTACGGACAGGTTAAGAATCCTACCGACCCCACCAGCCAATGAAAACTTTCCCAAAACGTGCAAATAGGTTAAATTATTATTATTAGTAGTAGTAGTAGTAGTAGTAGTAGTAGTAGTAGTAGCAGTAGTAGTAGTAGTGGTAGTAGTATTAGTGGTAGCAGTAATAGTAGTATTAATCGTAAACACATACGTGAACAACTCTTTATAGATACTATCCAATCTACGGAAAATAAGTATTCTCTTAGTATCTGATAAAAGACTTGTATACCCATATACACATATTAACTAACTAATATCTTGACTATAGATGATCAGTACAATTTAGAATCAATACAGTCTATATATGACAGAGAAAATTAGAAACTACTAGTATGAATTCAGGTGCTCGTGCATTATTCCACAATATTACGCATAATACAGACTCACGTTCCAAGAGTTACAAAAATATAGGTATACATAACAAAATATTTTTGTAATTGTTTATTCTGGCTTACATTGTCTGACGTGTATGTTTGCGATTGGGTATTTACTTTGATACAAATATATTTTACTATACGTCCATTATTAAGTTTGTATTATTTGTATATCATATATGTCTCTAATTAAACGTTGATAAACAGGTCTCTGTGTCAACGCTATACTTCTGACTAAAGCAGATTATTTGGTATGAAGAAAATATACCTGTTTCATAGTATGGCCCAGTGAAACCCTTGTAGCAACTGCAGTCGAAACTTCCTACGGTGTTGGTGGAATGCCCCTTCCTATTAGAAATGTTGTTATCATTTCTGCATTCATCCACATTTGAAAAACATAAACGAAGACATTTCCCCATTTTTTGCAAAGTAAGACCAGTAACTACTTTTCTTCGGAGACATTACAATATTTATGATCTTTTATGATACAAGTTGTTTATGATGAATTGAAGATGAAATGCCGTTTTTGATGTTTTCCGTATGAAAAGATGCATAGTTGAACTTTTATTCCAATCACTAATATACTTCCATTTTTTAATACACGTTCGCGTGAATCGAAAAAGCAGTTATACTAACAAATATCGTCCTGAAATATTTTTCATTCTCTTTTCGAATTTTTGATTTATAATGACCAAAGCTCAGAAATAGGTTTATATTTACAAATCTGATATGCATATTTCCTACATAATCATGTTAGCCTGTACTAATAAGAGTGAGCAGTACCACCTGCTTAAAATATTCAAAATCTTCAGGAATAAGAGACATCTGTTTCGTGATAAAATGCAGATGAATATTTTTTTTTTTCTTAGCACGTACGCTACTTCGTAGAATAGTGTCACGCAAGTTAAAAAAAAATTGGTCTGTAGAGATTTTGATTAGTGATATGATAGCTCAGCTGCACCAATAGGTTTATCTAAATGAGGAAACTGAAGAAGATAAGATTGATGGGCATTGTCCCGTATACTAAGGTTCTCACATGGGCTGGCATTCCAAGCATTCACAATCTTCTGATGAAATTACAATTGGGACGGACAGTCCAGGAAGCCAGAATAGCAACATACAGAGATCTTCTTCTGCATGTCAAAGGGATTAAATAAATCTCATGATGGTCAGAACAAGTGATTCAAGGGATTCCTCATGTCATCCCTGAAACACGTCAGTATTGTCACGGAGTCTTGAGAAGGTGAAACACACGATTAAATATACGTGAAATCTCATGGAATCTGGAACTATAGAATTTGAACGGAAAAGTCCCGCAGAGGCATCGCATAAGCGCTAGGAGCTGAACTTTCAGAACCGCAGCAAGTCCTGTTTTGATGAAGGAAACCTAACCAGCATACTCTGTCAGGTGTGCCACAAATAGTTCCGATCACAAATTGACTTTATCAGCCATTCAGATATTCACTTAAATCAAACCAGCTAGTGATATTATCGTCATCTTACCTAGAAGGAATACTGACATCAACAAATGTCTTAACGGTATTGCGTACAAGACTGTAACAGCTTACTTGTACCATTGTATACTTGGATCCTTTTCGGAAATGAAGTTACCTTTTTGACTTTTATTATCGACATTATTGATCCTATTGCATCAAAATTTACCTTAACATAGCTTTAAGCAAGCTGCCAAATTTTTAGCATCATTGCTTATCTAGTTGTACATACTCTTGAGCTCAAAATGCACTATCCTTTAAATGAATGCAGTTACAGAGGTTAATTTAATTAAAATCAATTATAAATTAGGTGGCAATCTAGACTAGTGGAAAACGCAACTGGATAACGTCAATAGAGTTAAGACAAATCAATTATCTTAAGCCATGTTATCGGTCATCATCTGTCTAAAATGGACATGATGTCATACTAATTATTTTGACAAATGAATTAAACAGAAGACATGTAAGTAGTAACATGATTCATAGATATGAAACATGAAAAGCACACATTATTCCAGTGAGCACGAGTCAATATTTTAAATAAAAAGAAAACAAGCATAAATTCTTATTAAACATTAAAATTATTGCTGCCCTATTATTTACATGCAACCACTATTGGATAATATTCGATATGCAAAGTTTGACTCATTTTATCAAGAACAATTGAAGAAACGAGTTAACTGCCAAACAAAAGATATACGATAACAAGTGATCGCAGGTATAAACATGATAAAATTATTCCACGCCATCCCCACCCACCCCATCAAAGGCACCAGTAGAGCTTATTATAAAGGAATATTTATAGATATAATAACCGTGTAATTGAACAATTCGTATGTTTTAGAAGCTTAGATCCTTTTATTAATGAATGGTATTTGGTTTGTATATCCTATTTTAAAAGTTGAAAAGAAATAGTCATAACGTTTTAACAATAGCTTTTCCACCAAATGTTAAATAATAAAATGCATCCAGTACACGTTTAATTATCATTACTTCATTGGTTACTAGTGTTTCATGACTATACTGCTATTACGCTTCCCTTCTCAAAATATCACACGTTTGAATTTTAGAATTTATATGTGCAAAGTTATTGTGTGCTCTGTGCAGACAGGGGTTATCCTGTCTTAGGTGTGAGAGAGTTTGATACTGTTTTAGATCAAGTTTTGGTCAAGTCACAAAATCATTTTTAGTTGGGCTAGATATCACACCGAAGTTACTATACGTGCACGTGGAATATTATTAAATTATATACAGACTGGTCTCAAAACACACGGGATATATTGTGAAATGCTGTTTGTTCCTATTTGCTTTTCTCCGTTGTGTTTTATCTTTCTAGACATATTGTAGTCAAGGGAACAACACTAACCGAGTTTATAAAAAGGCAATTAAGTGTGGTAAATACTGGAGATTTTCAAATTCGTTCCAGATTTTGTGGCTGTTATATGCAAAAATTAAACTGAATATTTATTGACAATAAATATCTCTTAAGAGATATAAATGTATCATTTTAATAGCTTTTCGGAGGTAGATAAGACATGAAGTGTATGTTCAACTCCTTTGATGGAGAAGAGGAAAGGGACGGATTGGTGAGGAGGACGTATCCTTGTGCTGATTGTCTAAATTGTTAATTAACAACGCGCAATACTTCTCATTAATTGCGATGCGCATAAAGCGAATAATGATGGCTGTATTTTACGGTAGTATAAAATTTTCATATTTTATAAAGACTCAAAGGAAATACAATCATGAATGTTTTATGATCTTTACGACATGTCCATGCCAAAAGTCATTGACAGCCAATAGATGTTCTATAGGAACCAAAAGCACATATAAGACTATCCGAGTAGACGTTATTAGAAATGTTTCGCAGTGTCACGTTCTCTGTAATATAGTTTCATAGATAAAAATGTTTTTAAACAAATCACCATGTCATGGTGAGGTGCTCGTCAGAATATATATTACTGATACGAGTCTATTCTCTTAAATGAAGTAACAGAAAAGACTGAAGACAACAAGATTTGTAAAATTTAGCAAATAATTTATTTCCCTAGAATACAAAGTGAAAATTAAAAAATAAAGATCTTACGACTTAACGAACTAAATCTCAAAAATAATCCAAGAATTAAAAATAGAAGTCCTAGTAATAAAACGTCCGGAATGAAACTGAGTTTGAGTCCCGATGAGATCCGAAATTGAATGCGATGACGTATCTTCTGGTCAGCGAAGTGCTCTTGTGTCAACAGTCTCTGGTTGAATCACAGAAAATATTATTCCAGTTTTTAATTCAGTATAAAGTCCATTTAATGTCTTCATCCAAGAGTTTTGTCAGAGCACTTTTGTATTTCCAGAACAAATAATCACTTGAATTAAATAATTTGAAGAAAATAAAATTTTGCCCAAACTGGTCACAACATAATACAACTTAACGTGTCAAGTGTTTTAAGCCCAACTGAATAAACCTTTATCAAAGCATAAGTTATGTAACTAATTAAAACGTAAAACTTATTCCCGGATGAGGGTCAAAAGTTCATTCTTCTTGAAAATATAGAAGTTTGTTACCAATTAACTTATGCTTAAAATCGTGTAGTCCTGGCATGACCTTGACTCAACTTAATCATTCTTACTCTGCGAAAGATAAAAAGAAAATTAAAAAAAAATTGTTTACCAAAACTGTCACTGACGTTGGAATAAGGTCAGCAACTAGATACAATGTTTCTATTATTAGCTGTATACGTCAATGAAATAATAAATAAAAAAGGCCAATGAGGTCCAATGGAATTAAAAACTTTAAAACAAACAAACAATTAAATTAAATTAAATATACATAACAACTACACTACAAATTTCATAATAGCTGAGTTATCCAGACTTTTCCGACACACAGATTTTCAGTTTGTGTAATGAACTCAAATTCAGACTGCATGCTTGCGCGTGTGCTTCCTTCATGAGCCATATAAGTGACACTTGTAAAATACGGAGTGAACAATAGCTGTCAAAACTATAATACATAAGTTATATTTTAATGCAAGATTAAGTTTTATTGATTTGCATTTGAAATAGTGTAATGTGTGCTGCCGGTCATCTTAGTCTCTTAGTTTTTGTCTGTAATTTCTGTGTTTTGTTCATAGCTATGAAATATGCTGCTGCATTTCATACGCAGAAGGCGAAGGGATTGTATGCAGGAGGCATATACATCTCAGCAAGAAAATGAAGAAGTCTCTAAGGTCGAATGACAGTATTTCATTTGCAACATTTCAAAACGGGTTCAAGAAATACATTAGTTTTAGTTAATGTAACTTTGGATTCCGCCTGATGGACAAATGTAGCCATAGTAGTGGTTTCTTTCTCACAGAGAAAGTGTTGAATATAATTATAATTTAACACCAAGGCAAAATGCATAATAGTAGAAAATTATTAAAGTTGGGTAATTTCAAATCCATCTCTAACATTACATCTTTATATTTGCTTAAGGTAAGGTAGATATTCCTGCTCATGTAATGCATAAATATCCCGTGCTGTGACATTTCAATGATATACATCCATTGCTTTATATAAAAGGGACACACTTCAAAAGTAGAACCCATTAATATTTGAGAAATACACACCAAATATTGAACGGAGTTTAAGAATAAACCAAGAACTATGTACATTTATTACAAACTAAATGTATTAGTTATGTAAAATCATTCATATAATAAGATATTTGGAAGAAATCAAAAATACATTTCGAGTAATAGCAATATAAAGAGAAAACCATTACGTAACCCTATACCAGCTCAACAAGAAGGAACTAAATTTATACAGAAATGGAAATATCCAAATATCACCAAATAAAAGTGTGCTTAAGAAGATGGAGATACAAACATTTGTAACAAATGATCTGTTAGAGCCAACATTGAACACAGACAACCAAAATAATGCATGTAAATGCAGATGTGGCAGGAACGAATTCTTAGTATGTAAAATACACACTGATTTCGGCAAACGGAATTTCGGATGTTTAAAATTGCAGCAAAAATAAACACACATTTACTCCGATAGCCCATGTCCCAACTTTTGTAAGAGAGTGATATCACAAACTATCCGCAATGTTGTTGTGCACAGACGTTGCTAAGTGACATGAGAGCTCAGCTTAATATAATCGGTTTACATGGGTGGCAATGATTCAAGTCATTATGCTATCGGACGTTTACATTTTGTATCATTATATCATTATATAATAAAAGTTTTTAACTTAAAATAATAAGGCCTCTTTATCTTCCTGTACTTTAAGCACCTATTTTGCAACAACTGAGTCATCCTTCGGATGTTAGCTCTAACTAGCTTCTTGGAGTATATATTGAGAAGATAACATCTATTTTGCTGCGGCCTTCGCTTGACCAATCAAATACATGGTTACTTTATTAAAATGCCATGGAAATGGGTCATATATTTTCTCATCTCTTATCTCGAGTTCAGTTATATGTAACAAAAGTGCCGAAACACAACATCGAAGGTGGACATAATTGGCCTAATTGAATGATAATATCAGGTTAGTTAAACGTGGAAAAGAGATACAATATGTAAAATAATTGTAAAATAAAATACACTAACTGACTTATGTATGTATGTGTTTATGTATGTATGCATGTATGTATGCATGCATGTATGTATGTTTGTATTTATGTATGTATGTATGTATGTATGTATGTATGTATGTATGCATGCATGTATGTATCTATGCATCGATGTACTTTTCTGTATATAAAAGTAGATATGTTCTATCTTTTGTAAGAGACTGATATCACAAAATATAGGCAATGTAGTTGTGCACAGACGTTGCTCAGTGACACGAGAGCTCAGATTATTATTAATATTAATTATTCATGCAATGGAACGGCTGATACAATAACAAGTATATTTATAGAGTACAAGTGGATAGGCAGAAAGGACGTGAATATTTCTTGAATAAGTTCAAATATAAATCCTAAATGATACTGGGAAGTTTGTCTGCAAGAGATCCATTTCTCACCCTAAATAGGAAAGGTCATATAATCGGAATTTGTCTTTGATCGTATGTTTAACTACATAAATTCACATTCGAGATTAGACTCTTGTTTAAAACTAAGTTTGAACATAAATGTGGTGCGGAGAAAATATATACAAGTGTCTGAATTTGTTACGGGCGTCATTTGTAATCCTTTGTGCCATTCGCCACATCAATGTTCTGAAGCAACATTTGGTCTGCATACCTCTTGGATTTTTGTTTTTTGTCCCGAGTTAGAGCGTTGAGCTTTTTCATAGTGATATCTAGTTTCGAGCAATCAGTGACTTAGGTTTCTCACATAAATTAGCAATATATAAATTATAAGTCATTATTTTAGATCTCATCATAATCGGAATCACACATATTTTATGTTTTTGTTGGTTGCCATCTACCCTTCTGGTTAGCTTTGATATAATAATATTTCGTTCTTTTGTTCGGTAACTAAGACGAAGTATTGACATTATCAGCCAGTTTATCTCCAACTTTTTTTGCACCAGCTGTATAATCGTTAACTAACATTTAAATGTCTTAGTCATTTTGTATTTTTCTTGATGATTAAGTCTTGTTGTTGTTATTGGAGTTAAACTTGCAGCTTATTGTAAAACCCAGACGATATTTCAGTTTCATCCATGTCACTCTCTAAGGCAGTTATCACACTGCTTACCTACATCTATGTGTTGGGTATTTCTGCATTTATCTCATTGAACGTTTGCAAAACATATAATGCTCTGGGAGACAGTAATTAATATATCAGAGAATACATTTTGACCATCTGCAATCTTCAGAATCCCACCGATGTGATTCTGCAGTTCTGACATGATTATTTTGTGTTTTTGATTTTAGAATCTTGTGTTGTCAACATACTCTCCTCTTGGTTTGTACCTATCAATGCATCATCCTTTAAGACTGCGCGTTTCTTTTGTGACGCGTCCATTTCGAAATAATTATTTTACCAGCTGGAATACAATTTTCAGTCACATCTGCTGTGTATATAATTCATTGCATATTTAGGTCTCAGTTATTGTATTTTGTCTCATATAATGCAACATTTCAAATGTCTATCTCAAGTTTATAATTCTATCCTAAACTGTCATAGAAAATGATGCTCACATCAAACTTGGAAATGTATTTTGCCTGTTATATGTTTATCACATCTGCATAATTTTCTGGGACCCTTAAACCTCTCAAAACGGAACATTAAAGCTTTCACCGTACTAAACGCGACACTGAAAAATAATTTGCCTGAGCTTACTGCTGTGCAAATTTATCGCGTTGATTTTGCCACTTATAACACCGATATTCAAAGCATGCACGTTTCCTCTTTGGACATGTTGGTATGTGGCATTTACGGCATCATACGCAAAATGATAGTGAACACTTTTAAAAGAGAACGACTGTATCAAATATGTCTTTTTATTTTGCAGTACGTCTTGATGTCATTTGCTTTTCTAATAATGTACATTACTTTAAAGCTTGAACATTTCACGTAATGTTTCCGAACAAATAGAGATGGTTAGTTATCGAATTCTACCAACCAGGATTTGCAATTAAGTATATATTCTGCGTTATAATTACTATGGATGACAATAACTTTAAAGTGTGGTATTAAACACTCAACAAGAATATATTTTTGACTATTTTAGCATCCCTCATTCCATCTCTCATTTATCGTAAACATTGCAGATCCATGCAATCCGCCATGAATGTATATTTTGTATGTTTCATTCTTGTTATTATAGTAATAGAATATAGCGTTTCTCATAGTCTGAATTGGCATAATAACCAAAGACAAAAGCTACGCTCTGCAATCCCTGTTGTCAAATATATTTGTAAAATATCCTTATTTGTATGGTTTCCCAGCTGTGAGTATGGCTCTTTCCATTTAAGTTGCAGAAAATGAAACCGTTAACGTTTCAAGAACTAATAAATATATATTTTAAATTAGCCTTGTTACTTATGTTATTATAATACATCATGTTTATACGGAAAGCTTTCCCTATTTTTGTTTTATGTATATATTATATCAATCTTCTTTGCGTTCACCAATAATGTAACTTTCTATGTTTATTACTCAATAGATTTTAACTTAAAACTTTTGCTACAAACCCCAGCAAATCTACTAAAAGCTAGTCAGACCAGAAAGCTTGTTGCTATTCTTCTGCTTTCTAAACGATCAGCTGCTGTAACCATTCCACCTGAAGCTGTTGCCAAATTCACCTATACTCTGTTAATAATGTATATGCTTTTTGATGCCGTCTTCGAGCATGTTTCTAATACCTGGTTTCTACAATCAGAGAATTGTTCGTTGTGTAGAGCGTTTGCAACCTAAAATAATTACGTTGTTCTCTAGGTAGTAATATTGCTTACATTGGTAAGACATTTGGCGTATCTCCCAATTTAAATCTAAAATACAACAAAACACTGATAATATAGACTACAAGATATTGGTACAAAGGAAATCCTTTCGTGAATCACGTAGGTTAAAGCCGAAATCGACAACCGAAGAAACATGGTAGGATAATCGAGAATATCTCATTCAAATATTTTAAATCAATATGTACAGAGGTCCAAAGAAACGACATTGTATTTATATTTTTGTTTTCAACGACTAGCTACTGCCCGTAACCAGCTTGTGTTTTTTGCATTTCATTTCATATTTAGGGTATAAATGTAGCCACAGTTATTTGTATTTGTAATCAGAATAAATAGGAACCATTGTTACTCTTCTTTGAAGCCTTAATACAGACAATGGCTGCGGAAGCCAAATTGTCGCACTATCAAACACAGCAAGAACGAGTGGGGCCCCAGCACCGAAAACACATTATTCTTTATCAGTTAGGGTAGCATAATTTCCTACTCTGGTGCAATATGAACATCAAATTCAAGTTGGTTATGCAAAGTCGATTTCAGTTACCGATACGTGACAGGCATAATCTTTGAAGCATATATCATTTACAGTGACATTTGGTCCTTATGCAATGTCGTTTGGAATACATGAGGTTTATTAGGATTTAGTCTGTTAGCTTCATCGTAAAAGTTCAGATCAAACAGCTTACAATTAGTAGCGTTCCAATAATTTCAAGGAAATAATTAAAAAGGAAAACTCATAGACATCACATGCAGACAAAGACACAGACACAAATATCTATATATATATATATATATATATATATATACAGAGATAGATAGATAGATAAATTAAATCCCGGAGGAGCCCCCAGTTTTCTTAGTTACGTGATTAGGTTCGGAAAAAGTAACAAAGAAGAGATTGAAGTCAACAAGCTTTGTAAATTTAACAAAATAATTTTTTTCTCTAGAAAACAAGGGAAAAATATGAAATAGGATTTACAGTTTGTGATTATAATCCAAAAATTAATCCTGGAATCTAAAAATGTAATTCCTATCACTGAAACATTCTGATTGAATAGAAGTTCGAATCCCGATGAAGTTATAATATGGAAGGCGATGACGTCTTCTATAAGGTGTTGTTGTGTCAACAATTCCTTTCTGAATTTAATGAATCAAGAATAGTGTCCAGGCTTTAGAATTCCAAATAATTTCCACTGAATGTCTTTGTCCAAGAATCTTTGCGAACACAAGCGTTTTTCAGGGTCAATACATTATTTTAAATACGAAAATCAATTCAAATGGCAACAACAAGACAAATGCCTTGAGCCCGATGGCATATATTAACGACTGACCAAAATTCACTGATATTGAGATTTAAACCCAACTAAAACGTAATTTCAAGATCGCGTGATGGGTCACGTGATCACTCACTACAGGTCAATTGCAACGTAGACCAGTAGAGCCTTAGCCAAGAATCTGATTCCCACACTGGAAATGAATTTAAAAATAAAACTGTTTACAACAGACTCGACACGTGGGCTGAACATGACCTTGCTAATAACGAATCATTTTCACTTTGTGTTTACAAAATCGGAACAAGGTCAAGAACTTGGTCAACTAAAAATACGATGCAGCAATTATTTTGCGTTCTAATCAAGCTAAAAGAACTGAACTGAGGTTTTCTAGAATAATGTCAAATCCAGTGAATACAGTTATTAAAATAATATGTAATGAAATAAATATAAAATAAGAGAATTTAAAACTAACACACAAGCAATTAAATTACATATACGTAACACTTCCCCATAAAGAAAAAGAAAAAAATTATGTAATAAAGCTTTCTTTTTCATATATGTTAATTATACATGAGGTAAAACAAAATAACATAAGAAGAATTCTTATGAATTATGCAAAGTGTACATGAAATAATATTTCTATACACGGGAAAGTGCATCTGCAATTAAATTGTCTTTTCCCTTGATGTTCCTGATGTCAAGATTATATTCCTATAACAACAAACTCCACCTTAATAATCTTTGATTTTTATTTTTCATCTTGTCGATGAAAGTAAGGGGGTTGTGATCACTAAACACAACAATCGGAGAAAGAGCTGAACTAAGGTAAACTTCAAAATGTTGTAAAGCCAAAATCAAAGCCAAACATTCCTTCTCGATTGTTGAGCAATTCTTTGGTGCTTTTTTAATTTCTTAGAGAAAAAGCACACTGGGTGATCAGCAAAATTTCTATCTTCTTGAACCAATACAGATCCAACCCCAGCATCACTTGCATCAACAGATAGTTTACAAAGATTGTCTAAAATTTGGAGCTTTAAGAAGTGGTGAACTTCTAAGTGTGGCCTTTAACCTATCAAAAGGCTCCTGACATTTTTCAGTCCCAAAAACTTGTTTTTCTTGCTCAATACATTTGCCAGGGGATCGGCAATATTAGAAAAATTGGAACAAAATTTCCGATAGTATCCAGCCATATCTAAAATTCGCATCAGTTGCTTTTCACTGACAGGCACAGGGAAATTATAAATAGCATTGACCTTAGCATTTATAGGTTTAACTTGTCCATGTCCCATGATATGTCCTAGAAAAGTTACACAAGCGCGGCAAAACTCACTTTTAGATAAATTGATTGTCAAATTTGCATCACTGAGTCTGTCAAAGAATTTCCGAATCGTTGCTAGATATTCTTTCCAGGTGTCGCTGTAGTTGATGACATCATGAATCTAAGCATCACAATTATCTAGACCAGAGATAATCATAATCATCAAACGTTGAAAGGTACTTGGCGAACCCTTCATCTCGAATGGCATCACTTTATGTTGATAGAGTCCATCTGGAGTCACGAATGCCGAGATTTCCCTTGCCCTTTCCGTTAGTGGAATTTGCCAAAATCCTTTCAGAAGTTCACATTTTTGGTGATATATTTTACATTTCAAATTGTATCAATACAGTCATAGATTTTTGGTAATGGAAATGAATCATTCCTTTTCACAATGTTCACCATCCTATAATCAGTGCACATGCGGAAAGTTTTATCTGTTTTCGGAACAAGTATACATGGTGAACTCCAGTCACTTTTACTGGGCTCTATGAAATCATTCTCCAACAAATAGTGAATTTCCTTTTTCAATTATTCATGTTTGAGAGGGTTCATCCTGTGTGGGTGTTGTTTCACAGGTTTAGAATGCACAATTCCAACGTCAGGAATAATTTAGTTTGTCGCCATTGTAACATCTGGAACTAAGTGCTCATATTCAAATAATAACTGTTTAAGTTCATTCCGTTCTTATTGTTGGAAATGCGAGAGTTTCTGGTCCAGATTTTTCATAATTTCCGAATTCTGAAGAGTTCTTGCTCCAAAATCAGTAGAATCTGATTTAATGTATTCACCTAAATCCTCAGGGAGTGGTACAGGTACAACTAAATTAATTGCATGATTTACTTGGCTATCTCTCTCAATATACTAGCATTTCATTAATTTATATGGATCAGAGCACTATTATTATAATTTAACTCATTCGTTTTCTTCTTACTTGTAAGGACAGTAAAATCTGATTTGAAGAAAATTTTGAAAACTGAGCAAGAGAGAATGAACTCTATTACAAGACTCAAAAGTTCTCTCCACTAAAGTTCTGTGAGACCGTAACATCACTTTTGACTTGAATTGCTGAATGCCAAATAAAAGCATAATTTGCTGGAAAATTCCAGACATAAAATTTGATCCATGATCCGATTGGACAGATTTGGGAAGGCCAAATTGAGTAACAATCTTTATCAATGCTTTTACTATAGTTTTGGTTTTAATATTCCTCAGAGGAATTGCCTCTGGGAATCTTGTTGACGCAAACATAATGGTCAACAAATATCCGTTGCCTGACTTGGTCTTAAGTAAGGAACCAACACAGTCTACCATAAACCTGCTCAATGGTGCGTCAGATGCTGAAATTTGTTGCAGATGAGCATTAGATATCTTCTGATTTGGTTTTCCTACCATATGACAAGTATGACAAGATCTACAAAATTTACAAACATCAACCTTTGATTTATGGAAAATAGAAGTGAGTCAAGATCGTGTGATAAGTCTTATTAATCCCTAAATGACCAACCAGAGGAGTTACATTGGCCACACTAAGTACTTCCTGTCTGTAAGATTTTGGAACTACAGTTTGATAGTTCACTGATCACTCGTCACCAGCTTGTACCTCGGGAGGTCTCCATTTTCTCATAAGAATTCCATTTTAAATGAAATAACAGACAGGTACTTCAGTGGCTTCAGTTTCACTAATGGCCCCCTGAAACAAACAGGATTTCTCACGATCTTTTTCCTGTTCGACGACAAGTGATTGTCGTTTGTCACTTTGATCAGAAAAAGAGCATGAGTAGTTAAGAGAGGATCACTGTGATTAATACATTTTGATTGATCCAAACAAGAAGTGAACGTGACCTCATCAAAAGCCTGACCAACACACGTGTCAGCTAAAGGAATACGTTCCTTATCAAAATCATTCTCAAGGGCTTTCTTTGGCACAGCTTTACTAACTGCACAAGCTGGGTATAAATCAGGGAATTCTTTTTAAATAGGATCATCTTTCTGATCCAAAGAAGGCTTGTGGATAATTTGTGGATGGAAGCAATTAAATAATTAATGATGTCCTAATGTTGGCCATTGAAGAATTACCAAAATTCAAGTGCATACATCACATTGATTATTTGTGTTACTATTTTTCCACTGACATATACTTTAGTAATATAACAGCGAATTTAATATGAAGTAGGAATGTCGATGTCGTCTGGCTGATAGGTATGTTCCTAAGCCGTTTCAAAGGAGTTCTCTCCCCCGACTTCCAACAAAACACAAATACGTATGTGATTTTGTGTTTATTTCATGTCCCTTTTTATTCAGATATCATTTAATATTTGATGTTTTTCGTGTATACTTCTACTTTTCAAAAAAGTATTTAGAATGTATAGTTATAGGAATGAAATCCTACAAACCTCATGTAAGTCACCGGAGCTAGGACTAGATAAATACTGTGCAGCTGCGTCATCAGTACGTCTTTATTGCATATATGGATTCACTTATCAGCTTTCAGTTTAACAAACGATGTTGTATGGCACATATGAATGGACTTAATGAACGGTCACGTGCAACTGTAGTTCTTCTTTATTTCTTAAACGCTTTGAAGCAGTAAGTAACGCTTTATCTCAAAATCAACTTCCCAAAAACAAACATTCGGCTCAAATTTCACAGATTAATGTTATTTAAATACATTCAATTTTATACGAATAGCTCATTTATTTACAGAGCATTCAAAGTCTTTGTTCACGGCTTCATAAAATTATAACTCAATGAAGTTAAAATACTAATTTAAGAATTTATTTTAAGACCTTATTTTTAAGAAGTGAAACATAGGGCATCATTCTCACATGCGGACGAGCTTTTCAATATTCATATAAATATATTTTAACAAGAATATTCTAAAAAATGTTACAATATTGTTTTGTCTTCGCCAGAACAGTCGTAATAATTTAAGAAGTGAACATACTATGATCTTTACTTTTGATGACATTGTGAAATAATACTTGGGATTTAAAATATTCTGAAAATTAGTGGAATTTAAATTTCAAAAAAAAATTCTGAAATATTTTAGCCAAAATTCATGTATCCCAAGGACGAGAACCCGAATTCTCTTTGGGGGCTCGTCCGGGGTATATGAATTTTGGATAAAATATTTCGGAAAATTGCTTTTTGAAATTTAAATTCCCCTGGTGTTCAGAATATATTAAATCCCGGATCATATATCTGACTGAGTCTCAATATATTTTGAAGGAATTTGTGGTGGTCTCTAAAAGTGGCGTTAATCTATCAAATTGACTGGATGGTGAAGCTTGTATGTTAAAAGATAAATTAGTGTTTCGTCTTAATGCATCAGATAAATTTATCAAACTCGCTAAAAATATGTCATATGCGTTTTTGGAGGCACTGATGTTAGATGAGCTAAGAGAGTTATAATAGTACCATCCTGATAAATTCGTCAACTGATGATCATAGAAGTATATATACATATGTATGTGTATATGTATGTATATATATGTATATGTGTGTGTGTGTATGTTAGATGAGCTAAGAGAGTCATAATAGTACCATCCTGATAAATTCGTCAACTGATGATCATAGAAGTATATATACATATGTATGTGTATATGTATGTATATATATATGTATATGTGTGTGTGTGTATATATATATATATATATATATATATATATATATATATATATATATATATATATAATATGTGGATGGAAGCAATTAAATAATTAATGATGTCCTAATGTTGGCCATTGAAGAATTACCAAAATTCAAGTGCATACATCACATTGATTATTTGTGTTACTATTTTTCCACTGACATATACTTTAGTAATATAACAGCGAATTTAATATGAAGTAGGAATGTCGATGTCGTCTGGCTGATAGGTATGTTCCTAAGCCGTTTCAAAGGAGTTCTCTCCCCCTACTTCCAACAAAACACAAATACGTATGTGATTTTGTGTTTATTTCATGTCCCTTTTTATTCAGATATCATTTAATATTTGATGTTTTTCGTGTATACTTCTACTTTTCAAAAAAGTATTTAGAATGTATAGTTATAGGAATGAAATCCTACAAACCTCATGTAAGTCACCGGAGCTAGGACTAGATAAATACTGTGCAGCTGCGTCATCAGTACGTCTTTATTGCATATATGGATTCACTTATCAGCTTTCAGTTTAACAAACGATGTTGTATGGCACATATGAATGGACTTAATGAACGGTCACGTGCAACTGTAGTTCTTCTTTATTTCTTAAACGCTTTGAAGCAGTAAGTAACGCTTTATCTCAAAATCAACTTCCCAAAAACAAACATTCGGCTCAAATTTCACAGATTAATGTTATTTAAATACATTCAATTTTATACGAATAGCTCATTTATTTACAGAGCATTCAAAGTCTTTGTTCACGGCTTCATAAAATTATAACTCAATGAAGTTAAAATACTAATTTAAGAATTTATTTTAAGACCTTATTTTTAAGAAGTGAAACATAGGGCATCATTCTCACATGCGGACGAGCTTTTCAATATTCATATAAATATATTTTAACAAGAATATTCTAAAAAATGTTACAATATTGTTTTGTCTTCGCCAGAACAGTCGTAATAATTTAAGAAGTGAACATACTATGATCTCCATGTGTACCAGTGCTGAAAAAGGTCTCTACAACATTATAACTATATATTCTGCTACATTTGCGTTACAATAAAACAGCTGCTGCTTTATGTGAAAGTGTTCTTCAAACGCGTAACATTTCTAATCAATCGTGACATGACTCATTCAATCGATTTTTCTTTGCTCAGTTTTTTTTTTTTAATTTCAATTCAAGAGGTCAGCAATGTACCGGTTCCCCACCCTCTCTCTCTCTCTCTTCCATGTCACGTTGCACACCAACTTCATATGTGGAACTCATTCACAAACATTTTGTCCAAAATAATGTCGTTTTGCTCAAATAAATCTAATTTCGAGGCAGATATACCTAGAATTGCTTATAAACTGCATCTTGCTACATATGATATTGTCGTATTGGTCCGATCGGCAAAAGTGCCATATTCTCTTGATATGACCTCATTTCTTAAAATTACAAACGTTATGCTTTTGAATAAATTAAAGTATATTGCAATACATAATTTTCGGTATTTTTAAGTGAACTATCATTTAAAATATAACGTTCTAAAAGTAGTCCCATGCTGGGTGTGCGATAAGGAAATTTCATGTGTGTGATACGGAATCATGGATTTAATAGCTACATCTGATGCTAGATACGTCATGTATGATTAAATGTTACGTAATAAAACCCAGCAGAGTAGATCATTCCGTTTATTATCACATAATCCTCCTTTTCTACACCCAGTAATGTGTTTATATAAACCAGTTTGAATCAATATGCCATTCAGAGATGCTACTCAATGTATTTATTCCATTCACGAAAGCTGTTTTACCTGATCTCGTGTGATTTTATTCATATATTCAAACTACTTGTCTGCTAGAGCTTGTTCAGCTACTGATGTGCCTATCTCATTATTCATGTTACTTATATTCATTCCTGTATGCGCCGTTCTTCTTCGTAGATTTGTACCACATGTATAATGTCATTAATAGCTTTGCCTTGGACAATGGTTTCTAATATAAAGCTAAATTCTCTATCAAGGTGTTGAATATCCATTTAAATTGCGTATAATGGCAAACCTTGGTGAAGTAGGATTTAACAATCCCATTTACTAAGTAGATGGTAATGATGACCTGTACGATACAGATGAATGATATGTTCAAACAATCAATCATTGATTATCCATGACAAAGACAAGATGCCTAAATGAGACACTCTGAATATCATATTATTGCCTAACACTATAATAACAGTATAATGGAGGAGTGAATTTATAAAGAGAAGGAAATATATGGAAATAAACAAAACAAAGTGCCCTGAGAATATAGAGATGCAAGCAGTTAAAGCCTTTAAATAAACAAGCAATACTACTTCAGGTTGATATAGATTTGGCAGATAAAGTTTTTAATACTGTAAAATAAATGCATCATGTTATCGCTTACGGAAATATTGGGATCAAATCTTAATTTGATAAACAATATTTGGATCTAAATGTTCTTAAATGATAATGGTAACATATTATTTGACCTTATATTGTAAATAGTATTTAAAATATATGGCTACATCAGCATTTGAAACATAACGAACATGGGAATCTTAGATATTTCAGTCGAGCCCGAGAGTAAAAGGGTGGTTCTCAGGAAATATTGTAATAATTTATTTTGGGAACCTCATAAATACTCTAAAGCACGAGGGTTATTTACCAAGAAAATCTTAGGAAATAGATTGCAATATCTCCTAGCAATTATAGATACAGTAAAAACCCCGAAAGTTGGTCCTTGAAATGGATTTCTTCTTATAAATTGACTTACTTAAAAAAGTGCTCTACAAAGTGTAACCTGGGAATACTGGACACAGGAGACATTCGATAATTGATAGGTAACCCAAACTGTGTCAGAATAATCTAGTGGTAAAAAGTAAGTATTTGCGCATGACTGATCTGTCAAATGAAAGCATTTAGTACAGTTGTAAATTAAATTAATTAAGATCCTATTGTTTGTTCTGCCGATGCCGATACAAAACATTGTATAACCATGACATTAGGACGTGTTATTCAATTGCCTTCATGAACGGAAGTATATAAATCTAAACTTTGTATGAATGTACAGTACAAAAAGCGAAGAAATTTGCTCCGAGGTGAATTCTTAAGTTCTTTGTCCTTGCGTATTCACTGAAAACCGTGTAAAAAAACAACAGCCAAGCGGGGACGTGTTGAATTGTCTATTGAAGAAAAAATCGGTATGATGAGGCATTGGTAAGTAGTTCCTAAGCCTTCCCCAAAAATAACTCGGAATTCATTCGATCTCGTTCTCAGAAAGTTTGTACTCACTCCCATTCAAGGGTAAGAGAACGACGATTCGGCTTCAACTTTAGGGTTATTTGTATGACTGGTTTTGACAAACAAGACACAGGATAATTCATATTTCGGATTCAATCAAAAACATCTGCGCACTTGAATTTGCATCTTAGCTTGTCATTCCTGGTCTTAAGCTGTAAAATGGATGACTTGGAAACTTCACAGCTTGTTATCTCGTTAAAATGTGATCATTGTGTGGGGCAAGTGATAATGTATACAGAACGAAAGTATAGCATTACCATGATAATATCACCAACAAAGTGTTGGAATATCATCCTGAGTATGGTTTCACCTGTCATCGGATTCGTTTTTTGTATCGTGCATCTAACTGGAACAGGAATGAAGTTGCATAGGAAAGATGTAAGGGCATGGTAGCGTGTTGTGTTACCGGAAAGAAAGTGAAACCATTAGTTATATTAACACTACGGCGCAACGATGTTTCAAAAGTACATCATAGCGGTTATCCTGTATGCTGACATTATAACAAAAAATCTTGTATTCAGATAAAACTATTCTGGTAACTATCGGGTTACATGTGTTACGTTTCTACTCAGCATAGTTATTGCAACGAAATATTCGAATATAGATTCTAGTAAAACCTCAGTAATATGGATAACATGGGTAAGTTGTGGCAATTGTTCCAAAATAGATTATAGCATGCGTTTTAAGAGTATTTCCAGTTTGCAACTTTCCAGCATTATTGTGTGTAAATGACAACATTATCCCCGAGCGTTACCGTCCTTAATCACATATTTCATTTTCAACTTGAGATAAACTATATGGATGTGACGTGCTGCTGGCCTGCTGCATGAATGACACAGATATAGGCTTAATAAATGCTCTCTTTCGTCGCTCATTTTACATAATAATTACTTTAGTGTTTTTTAATTCAAACAAAGACTTCCTTAGAAAGAATGTAGACATATAAACCAATAGTCTACTATAACTTTATTCTTATCTAATGCACTTTTTTACAACCTTGATGCTTACGTAATAAAATGGGAGTTGCCAAACATGGAGTGAACAATTGATTTATTTACCTCAAAATTCAATTAAAGAACACAAAAAAACTACTGTTTGTTTAACACTCATACTTGCTCTGTTCCTTAATGAAATGACAATAATGTAAGGGTTCTCAGTGCATATATATGTTGTTTCTTTGGCAGGCACAATATACAGAAAATGATCAGCATCGATTACTGAAATAATAAACATCGTTTCCAATGCATATCACAGCAAAATATCTTAATTTTTGGCATACGTTTCCAATTCACCAATTCGTATTGATTGCCACTGTCATAAAAAGTGTGTGCTTCTTTCAGATTTGCAATACATGCTATTAGGTATCTTTGAGGATGATAACATGCATCGAAAGATATCACATGCGTTCAGTTTTTAATTAATATGTTTCGAAATAAATTCCGTCTCTTCGAAATGCTGTATAGTATTGTTTAAGCATCGTTCTATAACTGGCTACGCAGACGAAGGCTTTCATTTACTAATACTTATAACATTCAAAATATAGCAATAATATTATGATATTTACTTCAGCTTGCTTTGGAACATCCTACAAAAAACATGTCGTCCAACCCAAGATATGGGGAGCGCGATATGAGTTTAATACTGAAAGTAAAGTAAAGAATTTGCCTCGTAATTATTGGATGAGCTGTTCATATTCAATATTCAATATTGGGACCTGATCCTCTGGCGCTATTAAAGTCTCTTGAATTATTATACTATTTTTCATCGATTGAGAATCGCACCATATATTTTTATAGACTGATACCAAAGCCAGAGGGAAGCAGTACAGACTAATAATATCGAAATGTTAGCCTCTGAGAAATGATCCAAATTAAAGTTTCATTTTCATCTTATTCATGGGCCAACCACTATGTAATTTAAGAATGTGGTTGTGATTTGTATTCTTCCTCATTGAAGCATACAAAGACTTCCCGATGCAATGTTTCTCAAGAGAGTAATAAACGGTACAATTAGCATTCATCACGGCATCGAGTACATTTGTGGACATTACACTTCACGAAAGCCATAACCAACACAATTGCTATTGGAATCTAATGTATCATATTTTCATGACTCATTGCACATATGTTCTTCCAATGTAAATGAAATGAAGTATGAAAGTGATGAAATGCATTTAAAGTTTGAAAAAGAAATAAACATATTTATGAATCTAAACATTTTGAACAACACCGTTATAGATTAAGTTTTCAGTTAGAACTTAACTACCGGTTTCCAGTCTGTATGAAACTCATTTATAATTTTAGGATCTCCTTCCTTAAATAGGGTAAAGGGAGGAGTTCCAGATCAGTTTTAACATTCCTGATATGACTGATGCGTTAGCATCTTAGAAAGTAAGAAACCATGGGAAGTTTTGATTGCATAATACGTGTAGGGAATACACTAAATCAACATCTAATGCCAATAATGAGGCTTTCTTTTAAGCACACCCTTCATCAGTACTTAAACAATAATAAAGTTTTAGCTAAAGCTGAAAAAATTGAATGCGAATGTTGTCAGAACTACAAGAAACTTCAGAACTGAAAAGGTCTTGTCAGGCATTCACATTTGTATTTGATATCTTTGATGCTCTGGTAGGGTATGTTTATAATATGCTTCAAAACTCAATGAAGCAAGTGCAGACAGATTCTCTATCAGTTGTCATAGTTTACGGTTCCGCAAAATTCATCAGCTCAATGTTGATATGGCACTGTCATGCATGTTGAAATATACTTCAGCTTTTACTGAAAGGGCAGCAACATCCAATAGTATACTGAACAGTCACCAGGAGTCCGAATCATTTTGAGGACGAGATAAGCAAAGTCGCAAGTAGCTGAAATGGTGTTAGTTGCTACACCACGATTATAGAACTGTCCAAAGTTCACGAAACTTAATATTACATATTTTCACACTCCAAACAAGATCATATCACAATTACACTTATGTCAGACGAAGGGCAAGATTTATTTCTACCGGCGGCCAAGATGTAATATTTGTATCATATCATGTGGACCTGTCTAAACTTGCATTGTGTTAGTTAACAATAAATGCGCACAAAATATTTCATGCTGTTCACACGGAAAACTCAAGCTTACTATACATTTTGATCAGACCTATGGCCACAAATCTTACTCTTCCTATTGCCTCTTTGCTCTTCCTATTTATTCGAGTCATCAGTTATCGGTCGATGAAATGAGACATGTTTTAGACAAGAAGTGAGTTGAGTTTCACAGCATCCCTCCATGATCGATATGACTTGAATACTAACCAACCGGTTTCACTTCGTTTATTTTACCATCTGAATGACTATGCCATGATAATGGAACGAAGCAAGTGTGTTACGCGTGGAAGTCCTTTGATGAAGACACGGCTTTATTTTGTATCTTTCTTTGGATTGTCAATGACACCCATAACGATCACATTACAGTACTGAAGAAATTTGTTCCTCATCGTTACTATCGCAGAATGGTTGCGACTAGGTGAATGGTTCTTGGAAACGTCAACTTCCACATCAGAGGTAATGACTGGTGTGCCATCAACACCCAAAATTTACCCTGGTCAAATGCAGCTATATATCGAATGGCAGCTGAGGTCTCTAAAATATCAGTGTGGTAGCTCTCCTGAGTTTGTTATGGCCCTTAGATTCATCAAAGTGCTCTCCCATCATCAGATCAAATACAAGCGCCATCAGCATGTAGAAGCATGTAACCATGACCGTGCTTCTCAGATTATGATTATACATCAGTAATACAGTATTTGCATGGCACGTCTGTTCTAATAATTTTTATACTATTAAAATAACAGCAATCCCTATATTTCAGAATCACCCAAATAAAAAATTTAAAAAAGTTTGCAAAGAACTCGAACATAAAAAGGTCCAAATATGTGTGTAATAATAAGTTATCTCATTCTCGTTTTGTACGAATCTTTGAAACGCTGAATCATTTTATCATCGGACCAAGTATATCGGCCACACTAATATTATTAGGCACTCTTAATGGTAGATGTCGAATGCTAACGCCAACTTTCATTTGGAGGAAAACGATAAATCCGGAGGAAACCACCACTCATAGAAAACTAATCATGGATAACCGAATTGATAAAAGGAGCATAACAATTGCCTTAATAATGTATTTAAAAACAATGGAGAGCAAGTATATCCAAGTGGTTATGGGAGATGGGGGTAATTGTGTAATATACGCTAGATTTTCGATCTAAGTCAGAATGGTAGACAGTATTTTCGCAGTTAGTTAATGCCGACACTCTTTTTCCGCTACAATGGTCGTGAACTAATATTTATAAGCTGTTAAACAAGACTATAGAACATCTATAATCACATTTTAAACTGCAGACATGCAGACCAAGGACAAACACACACACACACTCGAACCTATATAAAACGAACATATGTCAATAGTCTTTTTTGTGCTGATAAACAGATCGAACGCTAATAAATATACCAAAGTTCAGTGCCTTTCACGTTGTTTGCAAATATATAAATAAGACTCGTCCTCATTCACAAAGGTATGCTGGGTTCAGTGAAAGACTATTAGTAATACAATAGATATGAATAACTGCATTGTATATTCTGGTTTTTAATTTCAGATAATACTACTGTAAAGTGTGCTTTTTCGGTGTGGTTATTTGATAGGAAGAAACAAAAAGTTTTATCAATGTTTTTTTTTCGGATACAGGCTAACAGTTTAGGAGCTTTGTCTACTCGAGGTCACACAGACTGTTAAATGTTAATAATTATACAGGCATAAAGAGTTAAACGTATATTTTCTGGCCAGATAATCATTCTTTTCTCTTATCTCTTAATCCATTCTCAAGCTATTGCATAGTCGTTGATCTCTGCTTCTATCCAGTTAAAAACGTTAAGGCAAAAATGTGCATATTTGAGGGAAACTTTATGAAATAAAAACGTAGAAAACATGATATGAATTCACTGTTTCTGCTGTATAATAACCACGAAACAGTTTCGGTTGCCCTTTATAGATAAACTACTGTATTTACCAGCACATTGTCCAAGAGATCCGTCCCATGCACCATATTTACTGCAACGAAGAAGAGTGTTTCCAGCAGCTATGTATCCCTTATCACATATCATTAAAACTGTTGAATTGTACGTTCTCTTCATCTGTTCAATCCCGGTTCCATATCGAACCCTACTATGGGCTAGTGCCGAGATTTCCGCGCACTTTGTTACTGAAAAATATTATGCATATATTTATACACAAATGTATCAAATTTGGCTGACGTATCATTATTTACATTCTTCTTAATAAATAAATAAATAAATAAATAAATAAATAAATAAAAATATAAATCAATAAATAAAAAAATAGCTACATACCAAAATAAATAAATAAATAAATATCATACTAATTAAATAAATAAACTACTGCGTTTGGTGTAATCGAGCTATACTGTTCTCTTTCAAGCTCATTTCTTTGCCTCCAACTTAATGAC